>KZ062927.1:0-89611 GCA_002091835.1 Anopheles maculatus
CAAGTTTTTTAACGAAATAACTATGACATAACATCTCGTAAAAGTAGTTTAATGCTAAAGAAATCATATTTTTAACAAACCTATGAAATACAATGTTTTTTAACAAAACAAACACATTTTTATCCGTCTTCCACGCGACTCTTCATGGTTCGGGAATCTCCACAAACAGTAAACAAACGGCCGTCAGTCTGATTTGTTTGACAGATTTCGAAAAAAAATCCCAAATACTCCAAGAAAACACACATCGCGTGTTTGCTTGCTTTATGGTGAAATAGTTCCGTAGTATCAGCTAAATCCGGGCCAAAATAATGGTGCAAATAGAGGAAACTAAAGTAATTGCTATCGGTGATGTTTTAAACAATCGTGAGCGGCCACTAAAAGAACGATTTCGAGCATTATTCACGCTGCGAAACATTGGCGGTGAACGTGCACTCGAATCCATCGGCCGGTGTTTTGACGATGAGTCGGCACTGCTGAAACACGAGCTGGCCTACTGTCTCGGCCAGATGCAGGATGTTCGAGCCATTCCCGTGCTAACCCGCGTGCTTGCGGACGTGCAGCAGGAACCGATGGTACGGCACGAGGCAGCCGAAGCACTCGGCGCTATCGGCGATAGCTCGGTCGAGGAAACGTTGGTTTCCTTCAGCAAGGATCCTGTGATTGAGGTGGCGGAAACGTGTGAAATTGCACTGGAACGGGTACGATGGTTGAAAGAAAAGCAAGCGGCGGAAGCACTGAAAGACAGCAACCCGTACGCCTCAGTGGATCCGACCCCACCGGCTGTCTCCAAAAGTGTCGAAGAGTTGAAGCGAATCCTGATGGATGAATCGGATACACTTTTCAACCGCTACCGTGCCATGTTTGCATTGCGCAATCTGCGCACGGAAGAAGCAACACTGGCACTGGCCACCGGGCTGAAAGGTAAGAGCGCACTCTTCAGGCACGAGGTTGCGTTCGTGTTGGGACAGCTGCAGGAAGAGTGTAGTGTACCGTTTTTGATTGAAAGTTTGCGCGATCCGGCCGAAAATGAAATGGTTCGGCACGAGTGTGCGGAAGCGCTCGGTGCTATCGCGACGGACGAGTGTACCCGTGTGCTGAACGAGTATCTACAGGACGAAAAACGCGTGGTAAAGGAAAGCTGCGAAGTTGCGCTTGACATGTGCGAGTATGAAAACAGTCCCGAATTTCAGTACGCCGATACACTCGTAAAGGTGAACGAAGGATGATGGATTCCAACAGTTTGCGCGTGTGTGAAAAGATGTGTAAATATGCCTATTCCCTGACACAAACACGTTGCTGGGTGTGCGTTTCACATAGAAAGCTGTATTTCGGCATGCCCTTCTCCACAAGTCTATGCATTATTACGGTATTTCTTTTTATAACCTAGTTGGCGAAGAAAATAAAAACCACGAAGAAAATTTATCACAATTCCAAAATTCCATAGTTTACAGTTAAACGTGTCGAACTTGTGATAGTCCGAAAAACGACTGTGCGTAGCTTATCTATCAGGGTAGGGGAATTAACGGTAGGGCTTCCGTGAGCGCTCTTACTTTCTCCTTTGGCGGCGTTTAGCTTTAGCAGTCCCATTACCGCCAGCACCAACGGAGAGTGCACCATTGGCGGATATGGACGAGGCAGCTGCAGCAACAGCATCGGCCGGAAGCACAACCGTACCGTCGACCAGCTCACTTTTAAGCTCCGAACCGGCAATTGTGTTCTGTGCCTCCATATAGAACATAAGATCACGCACTTGCTCCTTCAGCTCGACGATTTCCTGTTCCTTCTGCGTGCATTGTTTCTCCAGGGTGGCGAATTTTGTCTGCCATGTAATTTGGTTGGCTTGTAGCGTTTTTCCGAACTGTTTCTCTTCAGCCAGCTCACCTAGAACGTTGCTTAGTCTGTAGATAGAGAAAAACAAACAAGTATTAGCATCTTGTAGAGTAAGCCGTGGTTTGTCGTCGATCAATCGTCGCTTACTTCGATGTCAGTTGGGTGATTTTTCTTTCCAGGCTGTTTTTCTCTTTCGTGAGTGCTTGCAGTTTCACTTCCAGCTCGGCTGTCTTTTTCTTTGCCAGCTCGTTATCTTCCTGCAGCTTTTGTCTTTCACCGCTGACAATGGATTCGAGCCGAGACAAACGTTCCTCGTAGTAATCACGCTGCGCATCGAGCTGTGAGGTCAGTAGATAGGTGAATTCCAGCTGCATCGAGTCAATTTTCTCCTCCCCATCATCGCCACCGGGGGATTGCGTTGCAACGAGTTTCCCGTCCGACTTGCTTTGCAGCAAGCGATGCACAAAATTATCGCCCGCGTAGTCCCACACACGATTCGTACCGAGCTGTAGAGCATACGTGTGGTTAGTCGCGCGATAGTGAGATGCTGCGTGACCACCCTGATATCGCCCACAGCCGATGTGGCCACAGATGAGACAGATCCACAGTGCCTCCGTTCCTTCACACTCCATGCAAACGGACTGTTCGGAAAGTTCCGGTGTTTGCACGCACCGGCACACTGGACAGGTCGAATCGCCCCACTTATTTAGGCAGCCGGCATGGAACACGTGGTTGCATAGGATCGTTAGCACACCGTCCACGCTTTCGTCCATGCGCTCGAGACACACGGGACAGGACGGTAGCTCGGTGTGTCCCTGTGGTGTCACGCAGCAATCATCCAGACCCCACTCCACGCTGGACACCCAAACGGCGTGACAGAGGGTGTCCGGTTCTAGGGTGTTATAGGGCGCACCGTTGAACGTTTTGTAAAATTCGATTGCTCCCTCCACGCAACGGAACTCGAGCAGTACCATAAATTGGTTCGGTGAACCGTCACGCAGAATTCGTACATGCTGTATCTCCTTCTGGCACGGTGCAATAAAGTCCAGTATATCGTGGCAGTTGAGCGAAGACGGTACCGCAATCAAACACAGTGTTTTTGAAACACCACCTTCCGAAAGATCCGCCCGTTCACTGTAAAAGAACAGTGTCGTATTTAGTGTCCGGATAATATTGAATGTGAATAGACCGTAAACTAATTTAAGAAGCTATGTCCGTTCTGCGACAAAGAAAAGGTGTTCAGTAAAACGGTTCGGGACAAAGAGCGTTAAGCAATGCCCGCACAGAAAGTCTCCATCACACAAAAGTAGACACGATAAGAGGTCAGATTTGGGAGTAGCTTGTGCGAAGGGACCGTAAAGTATCCTCATACATTAAGATGCTATGATCAGCTCTTACTTAACGCTTTAAGTTTTAGGTTCTTCCAACAAATTTTTGACAGCCTGGAAAGGGGGTTGGCGTCGGCCAGGAAAGGGACACCTCCATCCTAATCGATTACTATCGTGTGGTGTTTGTTTTTTGTTGCTCTGTACTGTAACTGTTTGTTTGAGTGTTTTTTTTAATATTTTTATGAGTTTTTGCTGTTAGCATCATTTCTTAGATAAATGTCACCCTTGTGCGCGATAGAATCACCTTCATTCCAACCTCAATATTGCATAGCAGAATATGTGTGTTGCTTTAAATTCGTTTCTTTCCCGTTATTGTGCTTAGGAAGATTACTCACGTGGCAATAAGAAATATTGAATAGTCGCAAATCAACGCTTTCCCTTTTTTGCCGGTGTGCATGCTCTTTCATCAATTAACACGAATTAAGTTATAGTTTAGTAATTTATATTCAATAACAACTATCACTTAAAGTAAAAAGAAAAAAATACGGCGGTGCGAACCATGTACCCACAGAAACAGTCGCGCACAGGAGTTAAACAAAGTTGCATATAATCAAGCAAAAAAAAAAACGAACCGATAAAGATGACGGATAACAACTTCAACAGTGCTGCTGCGCGCAAAGACAAGAATAACCTTTCTCCTTCTTTAAGCGAGTATGAATAGATATTATATATTATTAATTTGTGTACCATTGCAATGAATTTGTATCGCGCTGCTGCACACGGTAACTAGAACGGTTGAGAATGGCGCTTAGACAAAGTGAGGAACAGTGATGGCGGTACGCTTATCGCTTTTGTGGCTATTTCCACGCTAACGATATTCTTACCGCGAATGACGTACGCGAGGAACCGTCGTTTGCAATGTGGGTACGAGAAGAAATATATCGAACAGGAATCTAACGAATGGTGTGTGTGTGAAAACGACCGGCTATAGAAAGAATGAGAAATGTTCTTAATTGTGTTGTTAGCATCCCATCCCGTTAAGATTTCTTCAAAGCGTTACGCTGCAGCAACGCGTACACGGAATAGGCCATATTAAGTGTCTAAAAAATAAATCAAGTGTTAGTTACATTTTACACCTGTAAATCGCGTCTTCTCTACGTACCGTAGTGTATGCTTGTAGATTGTAGTTGAAAAAATAGTACGCCTTAAGTGTCAGTGGTTTGTTCATGCGTTGAAGCAACATGTGGAGCGTTTTACGATCGTGCAGTCTCATTTCGTACCACCGGGAGCAGTAGATCGAGGTGCGAAGAAGATGGCTTTTACGCGTCACCTCATTGCCGAACCGACAGGGTAAGAACATTTGAAACATCATTGAAAGCATATACAGCAGATTCTGGATGGCCGTTAGTTCGTACACATTGAACTGCAATTAAATGTTAAATTTTATTAAAGGCTTGCAGATATTAAACGTCAATGGGACTGCGAGCAGCAGGGACCTTACCATTGAAGACGTTTTGAAAGCGGTAGCACAGATCACCAAACCACTAGCGCTGAACTGGGCGAAAAATGCCGGTGAGTACAACTGTTCAATGTCCCGGGTCATCCTGTGTGCAAAATGAAAGTCAATACTCGCGTGTAGAAGTATCATAAGGCTTATACTTATACTTTTACCTGTGTAATTTTTGATAATGATTTATCAGGCTCATGAAACTTTTCCCAAATTCTTCCGACGTACGTATCATCGTGAACCGTTTGTCAAGCACATCCAGCTGTATGCCATTCATTCCCAACATTAATCAGCATGTGGAAGTACATCCCAATCACCTGGTAGGCGAACATGATGCCAAAGTTTAGCCGCTCGCTGGATCCATACTCAATGCCCAACATCCATGGAAAGTAAGGCATTCGGAAATCTTGATGCAGCAGGTATAACAGCGAGCTTGCAATCGCTAGATGTGTCGTCGTCATGTACAGATAGAAATAGTAATTAATTTCACCGATGCCTTTACGATGCAGCTGTTCCTCCTCGGCATCAACCGGTTTAAAGTCACTATCGAGTGTTTGCCGGTACAGGTCACATATCTGATCGAACTTATAGTATGTAATCAGTGCCTTCAGCACCATAACAATTTCGGTGAAAACAATGTACATGATGTATAGGACGAGCTGTTCGAACGTTTGCATCACAAACATATTGAACGAAAGCGTAAACAGATATACCACCATCAGGACGACGTTGAACACGATACGGTACGCCCTGTACAGTGGGGTTTGTGGCTGCACGTTATAGAGCCCACAGATACGCCAGGCCCAAATGGTCATCCTTACCGGGCGAATGTAATCACTCCAACGGTACTTGTCGGCGGTAGATGTTTCTTGCGCGTCGATCTTCATCGTGCGGTCTGATCGGCTCGATGAATGATACTGACTTATGAAATATGACATCGTGTCAATATTCTTTCTTTATATTTTTGAAGGCCACATTTAAAACCCTTGCTGTGGTGCCTCCTGCTGTTAAATGGAAGGGCGTGGCAGTAATTACTCAAACGAAAACAAACAATGGGAATGTTTGGTATGGTTTGAAATTGAAGAAATAGCCTCTTAAATGATAAGTATTGCTTATGGCACTGTGAAGATGTTATAATTGGTATAATTAAGGTACAAAAAAGGTAACACCCAATCTACGACACACCAGGTCCCGAGTATCTTATCCTACCTTAACCGTCTTTTGGTGCATAGGAAAGAATAATCCAGTTCCTACGGGTAAATTCCAATCAAGACAGTCATGCATGCCAAGCCAAAACCCCTCGAGGGGCGTAGGGCCAAATCAGAACGATAAGAAAAATATAAAACCTAGAGAAAGAAGATTTGAATATCTTTTATTTGGCACTATGTCGACAGCTGGGGCTAATGCTTCAACTCAAGTAGCCATGACTCATTTATTTTATGGCATGGCTGTCAATATTTCAAATTAACTCTTTTTATACAGACATTACCGTATCTGTACTGTATGTTCGGTGGTGCTAGGTTCAGTGCTAAATACGGTAGTAGCGTCGGTGTTCATACGGCAGGATCGGGGATAGAATCCTGTAGGCCCATCATCCCCGTACGGACGACTGGCTATCCAGCTATGGGTAATAAATAGGCCGGCAGGCCTAAACGTCTCGAGGATGTAGTGCCAGAGATGGTGCCACAGCAACGGACCATAATGAGCCATTGGTCCAAATTACGTGGTTTAGTAACACATGAGAGAGAAAAATGGGCGGCCCGGTGGTAGATGCGATAGCGACGCCGGTATTCACACGGCAGGACCGGTGTTCAAGTCTCATCTGGGCCGTTTCCCCATAGTGAGGACTGACTATCCAACTATGCGGTAACAATAAGTCTAGTAAGCCAGAAATGGCAGGCATGACTTAATAGGTCGTTAGGCCAAGAAAGAAGAAGAAGAGAGAGAAAAATATACTATTGATTTCGACCAGATGGTGCATTAGACCTATGTCATCTTGAAAAAGTGTCTAAGCAAATTGTAAACCATCCAATGAATAGTTTCAAAACGAATCATCCTATGCGAAGTAATACTACCTCTAAATGTACTACATTTTTAGGATATGTCATATCTACATACTAGTGCTTCCTAAGTACCTCCTTGCCGTAGGCGCTGACCGTAATAGAGTACGACTTGGAAGCAGAGTATTGGTTGACGGCGACGATCTTAAGGTAGTAGAGGAGTTTTGCTACCTTGGCACGATCGTAGCTTCGGGTAACAACGCAAGCAAGGAAATCGTGCCTACTACGGGTTTCACAAACTCCTGAGATCCAGAAGACTTCAACAACGCACGAAATGCGCCATACATCGCACGCTGATAAGGCCGGTAGTCCTCTAAAGGCTCGAGTCCTGCACTATGCTGGCGGAGGACGCCAATGCACTCGCCATTTTCGAGCGGAGATAGAAATAGTAATTAATTTCACCGATGCCTTTACGATGCAGCTGTTCCTCCTCGGCATCAACCGGTTTAAAGTCACTATCGAGTGTTTGCCGGTACAGGTCACATATCTGATCGAACTTATAGTATGTAATCAGTGCCTTCAGCACCATAACAATTTCGGTGAAAACAATGTACATGATGTATAGGACGAGCTGTTCGAACGTTTGCATCACAAACATATTGAACGAAAGCGTAAACAGATATACCACCATCAGGACGACGTTGAACACGATACGGTACGCCCTGTACAGTGGGGTTTGTGGCTGCACGTTATAGAGCCCACAGATACGCCAGGCCCAAATGGTCATCCTTACCGGGCGAATGTAATCACTCCAACGGTACTTGTCGGCGGTAGATGTTTCTTGCGCGTCAATCTTCATCGTGCGGTCTGATCGGCTCGATGGACGGTACTGACTTATGAAATATGACATCGTTTCAATATCCTTTCTTTATATTTTTGAAGGCCACATTTAAAACCCTTGCTGTGGTGCCTCCTGCTGTTAAATGGAAGGGCGTGGCAGTAATTACTCAAACGAAAACAAACAATGGGAATGTTTGGTATGGTTTGAAATTGAAGAAATAGCCTCTTAAATGATAAGTATTGCTTATGGCACTGTGAAGATGTTATAATTGGTATAATTAAGGTACAAAAAAGGTAACACCCAATCTACGACACACCAGGTCCCGAGTATCTTATCCTACCTTAACCGTCTTTTGGTGCATAGGAAAGAATAATCCAGTTCCTACGGGTAAATTCCAATCAAGACAGTCATGCATGCCAAGCCAAAACCCCTCGAGGGGCGTAGGGCCAAATCAGAACGATAAGAAAAATATAAAACCTAGAGAAAGAAGATTTGAATATCTTTTATTTGGCACTATGTCGACAGCTGGGGCTAATGCTTCAACTCAAGTAGCCATGACTCATTTATTTTATGGCATGGCTGTCAATATTTCAAATTAACTCTTTTTATACAGACATTACCGTATCTGTACTGTCTTTTCGGTGGTGCTAGGTTCAGTGCTAAATACGGTAGTAGCGTCGGTGTTCATACGGCAGGATCGGGGATAGAATCCTGTAGGCCCATCATCCCCGTACGGACGACTGGCTATCCAGCTATGGGTAATAAATAGGCCGGCAGGCCTAAACGTCTCGAGGATGTAGTGCCAGAGATGGTGCCACAGCAACGGACCATAATGAGCCATTGGTCCAAATTACGTGGTTTAGTAACACATGAGAGAGAAAAATGGGCGGCCCGGTGGTAGATGCGATAGCGGCGCCGGTATTCACACGGCAGGACCGGTGTTCAAGTCTCATCTGGGCCGTTTCCCCATAGTGAGGACTGACTATCCAACTATGCGGTAACAATAAGTCTAGTAAGCCAGAAATGGCAGGCATGACTTAATAGGTCGTTAGGCCAAGAAAGAAGAAGAAGAGAGAGAAAAATATACTATTGATTTCGACCAGATGGTGCATTAGACCTATGTCATCTTGAAAAAGTGTCTAAGCAAATTGTAAACCATCCAATGAATAGTTTCAAAACGAATCATCCTATGCGAAGTAATACTACCTCTAAATGTACTACATTTTTAGGATATGTCATATCTACATACTAGTGCTTCCTAAGTACCTCCTTGCCGTAGGCGCTGACCGTAATAGAGTACGACTTGGAAGCAGAGTATTGGTTGACGGCGACGATCTTAAGGTAGTAGAGGAGTTTTGCTACCTTGGCACGATCGTAGCTTCGGGTAACAACGCAAGCAAGGAAATCGTGCCTACTACGGGTTTCACAAACTCCTGAGATCCAGAAGACTTCAACAACGCACGAAATGCGCCATACATCGCACGCTGATAAGGCCGGTAGTCCTCTAAAGGCTCGAGTCCTGCACTATGCTGGCGGAGGACGCCAATGCACTCGCCATTTTCGAGCGGAGGCTGGTTCTACGGACTATCTTTGGCGATGGACGAGCTGTTTGGCGATGCAGACATCCTGACGGTTGCCAAAGCCGGATGGATACGCTGATTGGGGGACGTGATGAGGATGCCAGACTCATGCCCTGCCAGGTAGGTGCTCGTCAGCGACCCGTTCGGCACGAGGCGTAGAAAAACACAGCGAGCTCGTGTTGGCTGGATCAAGTGGAGTCTGACCTGAGGGAGATCGGATGCAGTCGGGAGCGTGTTTCCTGAAGAACGATTGGACACCAGGCCATGTCTATTAAACGTGCACCCTAGGAGTAGACCAAGAAAGAAGATGAAGAAGCTTCCTAGTACAGCCATGTTCCGGTTGACTGGTCATGTCATGAAAAGGCCACCGAACAATCTATGTATATCTTCATCTTGAATTTTGGATCACGGTTATTCACGACAAAAAATCTTCATTGTAGTTCTTACAAACTTATTTATAACATCTCATTTGACTCACACTCACATTTGAATCAAAATGTCGGTAATTAACGATTGGTAAAATACTCCCACCATAGCTATTTCCTTTCGAACTATCGCAACCTAATTAAGTACGTTGATGAAAGGCGTTTCGGTAGAAAACCTACAATTTGTACGAGGGTTGAACATATGCGCTGACCATTTGATCGCTATGGTCCGTGATCAAATAATCAGTTTTAGTTGAATAGTACTTGCTGCCGAAGTCGTATCTTCTCTGCTCTCTCTCTATACGATGTACGAAACTGGCCGTTTTATCTTCCCCATGCGTTTTACCATGTGGGCCTGGAAGCTGTGCGGCATGTTTAATGCACCCGTACCGAAATCGTTACCGTACCGTGTCTATTGCTATACGTTTTACTGCTGCATTATGGCACTGTATCTGTTTGTGCTGATGCTGAACGTGTTCGTCCCGCAACCTTTCGAGCAGCGTGTGTTCTTCATCATGTACATAGCGCTAACGGAAACGGCCATGATTCTGAAAACGCGTACCATCTATCGCTATTTCGATACGATCTGGGATCTGTACGAAACTACGCTGGGTCCATCGTTTCAACCGCGGGACGAGCCGGAACGTGCACTGCAAAACCGTACACTGCTAGTGTTTAATCGTTGGTACTACGTGTACATCTTTGTGAGTCATATGGCCGCCTTTGGCACCGGTAGCCATTTGCTCAGTGCCGAGTATCGGATGCCATTCTTTCCTTGGTTTTTCGGCATCCCGTACGGGGATGAGGCACGCGTTGCATACTACACGATCTTTGTGTACCAATGTTTCGGCATGTACTTTCACATGCTGCTCAACACTGCCGGTGATACGCAGCTGTGCTATATGCTGCAAATGATAGGCATACAGCTGGATCTGCTGGCGAAACGCTTTCGCAGCTTGAGCAACTCGGAACAGTTCGATCGCTCATTTGTACCGTTAGTGCAACATTACAACAAAATCCATCGGTAAGTAAGGAAGTGTTTGCCTGTGCTAGTTTGTTCCGACGGTCGTTCCAATGCGTGTACTTCTATTCTGTAGCATGCTATGCCGCGTGGAAAACCTTTTTTCGCTTGCCTATTTTGTGCAGTTCAGTGTCAGTGGTCTCGTAATCTGTGCCTCAGCTTATCAGGTTGCATCTATGGTACGTTCCATGCTTCCTACGTGCCGCGTTTAGAATGGTTATTAACTGTTCACTAACTAATCTAATCTATGCGCTCATTACCACCAGTTCAATCTGTACGACTTTAGCAAACTAATGAACGTGTTCTACATGATGTCCATGACGATGCAAATCGGGCTACCGTGCTATTACGGCAACGAGGTGACACTCAAAAGCTACGCACTGACGAATGCCATTTACTCCTCCAACTGGTACAGCATGAAGCAAAGTAATAGGAACAGTGTACAGATGTTTCTCGTACGCACCAACAAACCATTCGCAGCAACGGCATTTCGATATTTCAACTTTAACTTACCCGCCTTTACAACGGTAAAATGTGTTTCATTCTTAACAGAACTTACTTCTTGTGCGAAAAATGATTTATATTTCGTTTTTTTTTTTCTTCTTTCAGATACTCAATATGGCATACTCGGTGTACTGTGTGTTACAACGCAAGGCGAAGAACGTTTAGAGAAAATGTCTACAAAAGTGGAATTTCTTATATGGAGATCTACACACAACTCACGATCATGTTATGGAGGCTGACTTTGCTAATCGCTGTGACTTGATTTAGTGTGCTATGGGGATCCTAGTAGATAATTCCCTCGTAATGAGCGTTCCGTAATAATTATTTCATGTTTCTGCACTGAAACCATCTTTCTATAGTCGCACCCCAAATTTACTCACAACAATTTGAAAAACTATTATTTAGGTGCGAAAAAAAATAGTGTTTGTTTATTAAATACCGATCAAAAAATTCAATGTTAGTAGACAACAACAAAAAATATTCACAAAAATATTGAATCAAATAGTTCTACTTCAACTGACGGTGATCTTATACGATTAAATGATGTTTTCTCTAGCATATTAAAGTTTATTTGCACTTACCGCGACGAAATAAGCCGCTTTTATGCATGAAAATTTCACAAGCCCTACAAATTTTCTTTGTTTTTATTCTAATAAGAACAACTTTGTTGTACAAGGCTTCGTTCTTGTTTTGATAAGAATTTAGTGGAAAATATTCAATGCATGACATGGAACAGGCAAGGCATTGGTGTGGGAATGTTGTAGAAAGTCCGGCAAGAACCGGAAATGACAGGTAATAGTCCGAAAGTGTGTGGATGTGGCTTTTACCTTTACGTTCAGTGCTCCACTATGAAGGAATCCTTCAACATAACACATTGAAATGTTACAAAAAAACTCTCTTTAATATAAATCTAAATACGATGACATTTAACGCGTTTAATCGCCCCCAAAAATACATCCATTATCAATTAAAATGATGATACTTTCGTGCTAAATGTGTGCTATATAATTATATTTGATTTTAATTAACGGTTGTTTCATGCGTACCGACATCTGTCCAGATTACGTTTTTAGCCTGTTTTTTTCATGCTGTAATTGGTACACCTGTTCTCAACGAAAAAATCTCCCATATAGTTATGGGAATTTTCAGGAAGCGTTATCGCAGTTGAGTGTTCATGTTCAAACAGAGAGCGCCTATCCCCACCAGCGCTCACGTGCTTTCAGTGCAAATAGTTTATTTTTCTCAATAAGAACATTTCCTGTAAGAAGTTGAAATCTTCGCTACAATAAACCCTGTATTATCTTTATTAATATTGTTGTTATGTTGTTTTTGTTGCAAATTATTCACACGAACTTTGCTCAATCGTTCTCAAACCCGTTTCACAATCCCTTTGTGGCGGTTTCCAACGCTAAACCCGAGCCAACATCGTCCATGTGCTTAACCTCCATGCCGTTGATCATGATGTTTACCACCACCGTGGCAAGGTTGAGGCCGAGTGAAAAATTCTGCACCGCGTTAGCCGTGTCCCTCGAATGCTCCTTGTTGATGTTGTAGTTGGCCAACAGTATGCAGGCTATTCCTTGGACGATCTTGAGCGACACGTACGGCAGAAGAATTTTAGTAAGTGGATGTGAGCGAGCACTTGTACTAAGAATATAAGTTGTGTGTGTGTGTTTTTGTAAATGTTTGTCTAATTGCCCATTTTTGTCTAATTCAGTTGTGGATGTAAGGAACGGCCGGATCTAGCCCAAAATTCATCTTGATGACATCGCAAAACAGAGCCACTACGACGAACCCGAGTGAGAAGTGATTCAGTATGTTAGCCACCTTCCGTTGAACCTCGCCACCATGTAGATTGACCAGGGTAAGAATGACGGCTAGTAGTGCAGCCGAAACCTATACCGTTGGGTTGGTTAGTACAGGCATTGGTTAGTAAAGCTAGCAGCGAGTTAGTAAGTGCAGCAGGGAAAAGGTTATAGTTTGGTGCCAAGTTCGTCCGATGACAGGTGGCAAGTGGCAGGTATAGTACGCTTGGCAGCCCAAAACTAGCCCACGTAGAATTGAGGCTTTATGGAGGATTGTGCCGTAGCGTCCACACGCTCAAGCAGCCGAAGCGGTTGCGATGAGTACTCAATACCGAACCCGGATATGATGACATTGATCAGCGAGATGACAAATATTAGTACAAGAATAACATCGTTCAGCACAATGGCGGCCGTTTGGTCGGGTTTGCGATTGATGTTTAAGCTCCCGATCACCACGAACAGTATGCCGACCAGCATCTGCAGGAAACAGAGATAGGGGGGTATTCTATGAAGAATGGTTTGTGAAGGAAGTTGGTGGATCCTGGTGTGCATGTAGTTCCGACAAGGGACTGGGATTATGTTTTTTTTTTTTGTGCGGGACAGGAAGAAGGATGTGTGGAAATGAAAATGAGTGAAGCCGGATGGGTACGGTTGGTGATGGGCGGTATACGTTCGCTCGTGGTGTCAGGTCTCACATTTCCGGGCACGTGTTGTAGTATGAAAATCTTTTGTAATCTATTGCCAACATTTGCTAGCTGGACACTGGACCGGGATAATGCCCCGTATTGAATAGCGCTGCGATTGATTACAGTCGTGTGATGTGGTACAAAAATCGATAACAAATCAATGAATAGAACCCTTAATCGTCACGCAGCGCATGAATGTTCGATATCGGTTCCCGAAAGCTAATTAAGAAAGTCCGTAGAATGGCGCACTGGCACAAAATCGAAGAGGGGCCGAAGCAAGCATATCTGTTTGATATGCAGGACATAGATAGGTCGGTGTCGGAGAATGGTCAGCCTTGTAGGATGATGCATAACGCGTAACACGCAAAGCAGGACGCTGTTAGTCAAGCGTATATTTAAGAATCTTTGGATCGAAGGCGGATATCATTAGATTCACCATGGCAACCAGTACGGCTGCCCCGGTGACAATGTAATTGATCACGTTAGCCGATCGATGGTACTCCGGCAAATGGAGCCGACAGTCGCGCATTAGGCTGAGGCTTAGATTTAGCACACCCATAATGACCTGGATAAATTGCAGGAAAGAAAAAGGTCACGGCATCACCATCACCACCACCACACCATCACCAAACCAGGAGGATCAGGAGGAGTTAAGGGTAAACCAGGATTAGAAATTAGTAGGAAGGTAGGGAATATTAGCACATTTGATGCATAACGCGTAACACGCAAAGCAGGACGCTGTTAGTCAAGCGTATATTTAAGAATCTTTGGATCGAAGGCGGATATCATTAGATTCACCATGGCAACCAGTACGGCTGCCCCGGTGACAATGTAATTGATCACGTTAGCCGATCGATGGTACTCCGGCAAATGGAGCCGACAGTCGCGCATTAGGCTGAGGCTTAGATTTAGCACACCCATAATGACCTGGATAAATTGCAGTAAAGAAAAAGGTCACGGCATCACCATCACCACCACCATCACCAAACCAGGAGGACCAGGAGGAGTTAAGGGTAAACCAGGATTAGAAATTAGTAGGAAGGTAGGGAATATTAGCACATTTGCTTTTGTCAGCTTGTTTTTCGATTGCAGGAACACACACACCACCCTCCAACACAAAAGATAATCATCCGAAGCGGATTATCCCGTCACCGTGGGTTGGATGGTGTGGTCCCGCTTATAGTATTGTAACCATTCGCTCACCTGCAGGATGATCGAGATGCTGATTAGTGTCAGCATTAGACCGTAGAACTCGTGCTTTTCGCCCACCTGCAGTATGTACTTCAGCTGGGACGCGTTGGCTGTCAGCAGTGCGATGTCCAGCATGCCCTGGGCGATGGTTTTCTTCGTCGCGTACCGATTGGCATCCATGGATTTGAGCTGCAAAGAGGACATGCCACCATCCCCCGTGGAGAGGATTTATCAGACGAAGAGCAATATGGTTTCGGTGATCTTGGTCGCGTCGCGCGAATCGTTAAATACAGGCGGCGGTGCGTAATTTAGACGATTATTAACGTGCCAATAACACCCCACCCTCCCCCGGGGGGGGTACTGCTTCATCTGGGAAGTCAATGCAATTAGGAATTCATGAACTTCCACTTTCATGTCCGTTTGGTTCCGGAACCCTTCGGAGGGCCCTAGTTTCGATGCTAATTTCATTACGGAATCGTGACGGAAACATCAGCAGGCAGTAGACTTGCTTCGTTCGAAGCCAATTAAAAGTGTTAGTGCTTTATCGCGGTATCACAGCACATTGAACGAGAGAGGAGTTCTTTCGGAAGGAAGCAAAACAAGAAAAAAAACTATCCCGACACCCCAGCAATAGAACGCACCCCGTTTCGCTCGAATGGAAAAACAGTAAACGTCGCCTGGATTACCGTCACTTCCTTGTTTTGGTGACAACAGGGACAACAGGAGTTGGGAAAATGAAGGCCGAAAAAAAATCCCCCGAATGTTTAGTAGAGGTGCTGTTTAAAAACGCAAAAATTGCACGCTAACGATTCTGAGATGTTGCTCTGCTCACTAGGGGAAGGACAGAAAGCTGGGCAGGGGTTGGAATCGGCGCATGGATGCACAACGGAAGCAAGGGATGTCGTAGGGAGCTTGTTTCGCTGAAGCGAGAGATTTTTACTATAACTATAAAAGGATACTAAAGTACAGTTTCATGGGTAGTGGTTGGGAAAAGTATTGTAGTTTGTACTTGTCCAAATTTTATTTTCGTTTGAATAGGGTTTATTTTTAGCGTTGAAACATATTTCAAAAGTGTGTCTTTTGAGCCTTTTCAAACTCAATTATGAGCAACTAGTGAAGAAGTTGTAAAAAGTGAAGAACATACTAGACGACCAGTTATAGTTCTAGTTGTCTTGAGGATATATCGCTGTAGACCTTGGATGTCCTAGTATCCAAGCTTTGGATACAAGGTGGATGTTGTTGTCCCGCATATGAGGAGACAATCCAAAATGAGATTTAATTCCGGTCCTGCCGTGTGAAAACTGGCGCCGCTACCGACCTTTACCACCACCGGTCTATTCGGTTGGTTTATTTACTATTTATTTTCAATTCATTACTAAATCACGCTGGACACTTTCTCGAACACGAACTGTGCGTGATTCGGTTGTGAAATTGTATCCAAAAAGGTCATGCTTTAGGTGGATTGATCGATTGTAGGCCTGGGTAGCGCGCATTAGGGGAACGAACAGCGAATCCCGTGTCTTGTAATAACTGTTTCCCTGTTCCCAACACTGTCATAATGCAATTATAAAACCTCCAGATTATAGATTCCCTCCCGAAGTGTTGAGTCGAGGTTGACAAAACGGAGGATTACTGCAAATGGTCGTCCAATACGCAAATGTTGCCTATGTGTTGCATTCGGAATTTAATCTATTTCTTGTGCCACCCCTTGCCATCTATTCGCCAAAGGAAAATGGTATTGGTATTGGAAAATTCATCTAACCCTTCCACCTAACAGTGTCGGCAACGATGTGTGTGTGTGTTTTGTTTAGAACCCTATTTTTAATCCTACTTATCACTTAGCTTTTGATAGATAATTCGACTTTTTACTATTTGCTACAGATTGGTAGCTGCGAAAGAATAAAAGTTCTGTTTCTCTCTCTCTCTCTCTCTCTCTCTCTCTCTCTCTCTCTCTCTCTCTCTCTCTCTCTCTCTCTCTCTCTCTCTCTCTCTCTCTCTCTCTCTCTCTCTCTCTCTCTCTCTCTCTCTCTCTCTCTCTCTCTCTCTCTCTCTCTCTCTCTCTCTCTCTCTCTCTCTCTCTCTCTCTCTCTCTCTCTCTCTCTCTCTCTCTCTCTCTCTCTCTCTCTCTCTCTCTCTCTCTCTCTCTCTCTCTCTCTCTCTCTCTCTCTCTCTCTCTCTCTCTCTCTCTCTCTCTCTCTCTCTCTCTCTCTCTCTCTGACACCTCAAAACATCACATCGAAAGGACACCCTACCTTTTCTTTGTTAGTAATGTGTGACAAAAATTAAACTTTAGTTTTGATCTAAACACCAATCTCTTGAAATACTCTCACTCTCTCTATCTTTTTCTGTTTTTGTCCGTGTTTAGGTGTCAGATGTCGGACGTATGCACCCTTAGGGTGGCGCAAGCAATCGGGTGACACCCTACCTTAGGTGTCCTTATCCCTACCGATCCCTGCCGTAATATGATCCGTTCGGTATGCGCCTCTTTTGGTGCAAACGTTTCGCCACAAGATGTGTGCGATAAGAAATGGGGTTTGCCTATCAAACCACGCTGCCTGCTTCCACGGATGCTTGTGGCACCCCAGTGTAACGGTACGACCTAATACCGGAAAGCCGTTTATGAATGTTCCAGAGATCTCCTTGTGAGTACGTCGTGTATGTGTGTGTGTTTTGCTTCACTGCATGGCATGCATCAATGAAGGCTTTCGGTTAAGGATAGAATTCGGTGGACCAACACGAATGGCACAACATCAAACATCGCCAGGATCAAGGCGCATATTAATGTGCCACCACACAACATCAACAAGCAGGATTGTAACGATTGATTGGTAAAGGGGAGGGTTGAAAATTGTCACATGCTGCATATTGAGGCTTGCTTCTAACGTTGTGTGAATTGTACACACATTTCTAAGGGGTCCTAAAATCGTTTCTGTTTTCTCCTTCACGCACAGCTGTGTTCGTTGTGTGTGTGTGCAATCTACGAGAAATCCGAAACAAGAAATTCGAAACAAAGATGCTTTAGTGTTACGGTTTTATGGCCAATCAGCCGGAACCACGCCGCACTGGCCACACAGGTGAGTGAGCAGATCGTCCTTACAACAAAAGCGGTTGACATTAATCGTGCGTGCAGTGCAGCACACGGTTCAGTAAGGTTGTGATTAATCCTGCTGACAGCCGGTTACGGTAAGTGCCTTCGTTGTTTCCCTCGAAAATTAAGACCATTAAAATGACCCATACCGTAGGGATGGCACCATAATGACTAGAAAAACCCCACAATGGTGGGTAAAAATCAATACTCTTATCCTATCATAGGAAGGATGTGTAAAGCACATGATTAATATTCACAAATCGTTCGGCTCATGCAAAACAGTAACGTTGGATAATGAGTTGCACATGTTTACATTTCCCATCCTTGGTATTAAATTCACATAATCATGGAATGTCCTTTGACGAATCTTCCGCGCACTGGGAGCAGCATGCTTTTGGTTGTTGCATTTGCGTACGTACGTTCTTGTTGATTTTGTATCGATTTTTGTCACGTGTGTCGCGTTGCCCACGATGCCCTCGCGTATATTCACTTCTATCATTTCACCATTGCTTATTGATTTGCGGTTTTTAGAGTTGTGCAATTCGTATCCGAATTCTTTCAAACACTTACAACACGATCACTTTCTCCTACGCCAGACGATGCGGGAAGAATTGAAGCCATTGCCATTGTTGTTCTCAACCACAGCTCACAGTATTTTTGTAATTTGTACCCGTATGCGTACTGTGTAAAAACCGCAATCACTTGCAAATGGATAAACGATTAAATGGTAACTAAAACCATGGATCCACTGTTGGGAGCTTTTTATTGTATCCGGTACCACCACTACGGTCCCGATGTTGATAGCTACGTGTTCCGTTTCAGGATGGGCGAAGGATAGACCGCTCACAATCCTTCCACGTTGCACACATGTTGGTTGGCTTGGCAACGAGACTAAATAAAACAAAACGTCCAACGCACCAACGCAGACGAACCCTTCCGGTGGCCCGATGTGTGCATGTTTGCACAAATTTGTGCGATAATCTAACATTATCTGCGTGAAACTGGTGTATAGAGGCACGAACATGTTTTTTTTAATGTCCTTTTTTGAACAGACCGCCACGTTCAAGTTCAGCACAGCGCCCGGCTGTGGAAGGGTATGCAATTGCATTCTAAAAGGGCAATGTCAATGTACTGCACCCTTTAGGTAGAGACTGGGAACGCGCGCGCGTTGCGTGTGGCGACCGTTGACCGAGCTTGAGGATATTTTTCCTTTTTGGGGGGGGATACGCAAATAGGCACTGAATGCAACTGCAGATGGCTTAAAACGTTTACTACCCTAGGAGGAAATCGATCTAATCTGCGTGGCCAAGAGAAAAAAGCGTAGTGAGTATTTGGTTTTGCATATTAGTTTTCATGTCAATTTAATTTCAATATTAGATTGGAACTGTATAGTTTGCACGCTATTTTACCGCACATTTTAAAGAGATTTTTTCCTAATGTTATGGAGTCTCTTTCTCGTTTTGTAATGATGATCGTAGAATGTTCCTCGTTATTGTATGCTAAAGTTTGTTATTTTTAAGAACTTTTTTTACTTTCACAAATGCTTAAAATGAAGATCATACCGTTCAAAATAGCTAAGAAATCAGTTAAATTCAAATTCAACACATTGCATTTCCTTACCTTCAAGTTGGCAGCGAGTATAGATGAGCATAAGTGTGTGTGAGTGTGTGTACGTTGTAAAAATCAAATTTGACAGCATCGAATTTCACTCACACACTTGCACGTTCTACGTAAAGTCAATTCAAGAAAAAGATAGCATGCGTTTGCCTATGCCAACTGTAAAGAGCAAGAGAGAAAAAACAATGCCTACCGAGCAGCTGGTGTGAGCAGACCCACGAAGAAACGACGGCAGAAGCACGGTGTAGAGCCAGAGTGAACTCTGTCGCCAATGTGTGTACTGCCCAAAGCATCGATCTCGCAACGGCCTAGCCTCGAGCGGAATTGTGTATGCTCAAGGGCAACATACAGTAAAATCGCCATATTGTGGTTCTGCTAAATCGTAGATAATGGTTTTAGTAAAGAGGATTTTTGGTGGTTGCTACGTGGTGCGTGTGTTTTTTAAAATCGGTTAAGTGGAATTTTCGCGATCGTGCTGCGCTTCAGTATGTGTATGTGTGCGTGTACGTGTTACCGAGCTACGCTCGAACGGTCTGACGCTCCAACAAACACCGTACTTTTGGGAAGCTGATCTTGATCATCATCATCAGCAGCAGCAGCAGCAACAGTGGCTGAAATCCATCCTCTGACCATCATCAACCAACCAGTTCACCAAAAACTAGCTAGCAGCGGTTGAAAAATACATAAATCCGGCTCACAAGAAAGCACAACGCGCGATTCTAAAGGTAAACCATCTAGCAAACACATGGAAACCATGTCGGTCAAAGCATGCTTCGATTTCTTTACGGATCACCATTTGCTTGCCATGGTGATGGTGCCCCAAGCTTGCTGAACGTTTGTTGAATAAAAAGTGTCACCGGAACGTAAACAATCTCCGGTCACATTCAATCAGCCATTAGGTACGGATCGAACGCTTTCAGTTGAATTCAAAAAGTTTAATAATCTCGATACACGATGTGCGCCACCAGATCTCCAAGATTTTCGTCCCCAATTTTCCCGGAAACGTGTGCTTGGCCGTTTGCTTCGGCATCTCCCCTAGCAGAGACACGTCGTCCCGGTGTTACGGATGCCTGGCGCTGCTGCACCAGCGAGACTGGTCTGGTGTTGGTGGTAGTGGGTAATTGTTTATGTTAAACCTAAAAATATAACCGGCGCGAAGTGCGAGCCATCATTTTCTGTGCTTCCGTTCGTCCGTCTTCGATCCATGTATCGGTGGAGCGGAGGCACGTACACACAATGTGTATCAATCGGCGGTACCGGGAGAGGGATGGGTTAGATTTTTCCCCGGTCGGTATGCGCAAACCGGTGTTAGATTCCCGCGCATAAGAAAGCATATGAAAGTAGACTGTTTTTTTACTTTGTTTTTTGAAGAATGTTGGAGATGTTGGCGCATAGCGACGTTGTAAATGATTCTGGTTTGCGAGATTGCGGGCCAGTTTCGATGGGATATGTTTTTTCTTGTTGGGCAATCCGTTCGTGAGGTGTCTGCATGAAAATAAGTGCACCAAAGCTGTAAATGATGGGCACATGGAGGAGACCCTAGTCAAAGCATATTGCAAAATTTTGTCCGGATATGGTTGATATATTAATGCCGTGTATTTTCTTCCCTTTTTAGTGCAAAACGAGCTCAAATTATGGATATGGTTGGCCATACACGGAATAACTGGAATGATGGTACATGACGGAATGATTACGAACCGACAATAGTTGAGATGTTGCATGCAAAATGCAGTTCCATGTACCGGAAGGATATATGTGCTGCTTCGCAGTAAATGTAGCAAGCTCATTTCGGCAGAAACATTCATGAACAGCACGATTTTTGACAAAAGTATGCCTTCGCTGCAAAACGCATCACCGTGCCTAGACAAATTGCCTGCTGCACTGGACAAGGAAACTCCCTTACCACCAATTATATGTGATTTGTTATCATCCCGTACCGCTGTGGGATGAAATTTGGGAAATAGTTTGATGCTGATGCTTAAAGAAACCTCCGTTTCCCTGTGTTGTTATATTAGTGTGCCTCTACTGTGTTTGATATGTGAGTGAAGTGTGGAGTTAAATGGAGTATCCAAAATATCTGCTACACATCGAATGACAACACCGTGACGACACGAAAACGAATAGAAACAGCCTCTACGTCAATATAGAGAAGCATCGCGACGAGGAATAGTTTCCCGAGGCAGTTGCAGTTTTACTCAAGTTGAATGTGAAAACCTTAATATTTTGATACTATTTACCAAGACTGCCTACAAACGAATGCGGAATATTAATGCGGTAAGCAAAGCACCAGTAACCGTTAGTAGTAAATGTTTTAAAAATACAATTACTCTCTTATTCGATGTGGTTATACTTTTAGCAAAAACATTTCCAATCAGCATAGCACATGTACAGCGCTAATAAGTGGCACTGGGGCACTCGTCAACACATTTGTGGTGTGCCCAGGTTCAAATAACAACCTCGATCGACTTAATAATCGACCGTACGAATGAACATTTGCCATTCGCTACAAGTTCCAGGGCATAACGGCACCATGCCACCGTTTATCGCTTCACACTGATTTGCTAACGAGAAAATTATATTTTTTCACACTTGTTTATCAGAAATTGGTGTTGCAAAATGATGCTGGTGGTGCGTTGGGGCTGCCAGAAGCTGTGTTATTTGCAAGATATCGGTCCTAGTGTAATAATTTTGGTAACTTCACAGCAGACCGTAGAATATTTCTTACAATGACTTTTTTTGGTTTGCCGGATAAAGCCTTTTTTTGGTTGTGTGGGAAGAATTTATATGTCCTTTTTGCGGATCAACTACCTGTTGAGTTGTGTGCAACAATATACATCATGCGGACACATAGGAAGGATTGCAGGAAGATGAAAGCATTTAGGCCAACACTATTTGCATTTGTGTTGGGAAGAAATCATGTTCCGAAGGAGACAGCTTATCCCTTTTCCGGCTGTCCTTCTATACCGACAAAAGGAAAGGGGAGGATTATAGGGCTTTGCGTTGGCTGTTACTACCCTCGAATTCGATGGATTATGTTTCTCTTTCTTTAAGAATCATGGACAATAATTTTGGACAAACTTTTCTTAAGCACAAGGTTAGCTGTATTGTGTTTGTTTTTATTAGAGCTAGAAAATTTAGCTTTCTGTTGACATATTGGTGGTATAAAATTATTTTTATCGGTCTTAAATAGTCGTAACATTGATTAGTAATAGCTATTTGGTAAGTATTTGTACATACCACACATTCATAAGCATTTATCAGTATACGTTCAAGAACAACTACACACAGTCGCCTAACAAAGACTGTGGTGAAGCACAGGTGTGCGCTAGCGTGAGGAAAATTCAATTTCCTCTCGGTATTGTGTACGTTACTGTACGCCCCAAAGGCACAAAAGAAAAAGAATTTTCCCCCCGTTTTACTCCCTTTTGCACATTGGCCGAAATGTTGGGAAGCCATGCAAAAAGATTGCAACGATCACTGGACCGTGGCGACATGATTGAATCAACGCGTCTTGAAATCCTTTGGCAATCAGAGACTTGGGCTGGTTTCGACTGCGGATGAAGATTACGGCTTCTACTGTACTAACTAACAACGTGCGTGTGTATAGGCTGATGGGGAGAAAAGAGCGAAAGCGAAATATAAAAGAAAGGAGATCCCCAAATCGAAAGGAAAATTCATCCAAACAGAGGTTTGGGGCGATTCTCCGTGACAGTTCGTTTAACAATCGAATGTGTCTCAATCAGGCTTGTCTTTCTGTGCATCCTGCCGGACTGCTTAGCTTCCTGCCGTCGTCGCAACCTTTCTTTTCTTCTACAATATACCTTTTCGCGCTGTGTGTGTGTTGTAAACGCTCGGAAGCTTTTCTTTGAATAGTCAAGCAAATAAATGCACTGCAAAGATTATCCCGTTGACTGTGTGGGATAATCAGCGGGTGGGAAGCTGGCTGCAGAAATTGGTATTCCGGCTATCCGTTTCTTTTTCGGGGGGGGAGCCATCTAGAACAGGGTGTGAGGATTATGTTGCACAGTTCGAGTGCGTCGGATAAAAAAGGATGAAGGGATGGGATATTCAATGTTTTTGACATATCTGGAGATACCTGTAAAACTGTAATTGTCCATTTTAGGAGGGACTTTTTTGTGTTGTTCAATACGCCTTTCACTCACAGCACAGAGAAAATAATAATTGATTTTTGTGCTATTAATTGCTCGCTGGACAAAGTCGAGAAACACGTGCTCATTCAAGTAATTTCCCCAAGTAAGAGGTAATGTGTTCAGTAATCCAGTACTGGCCGCGGTCTTGGTCACACTGCAACAATCCTCGATACCGCTAGCGCCTTTGTCTGCCATTCCAATATCCCGGCCGTTCTAGCGGACGCATCAACACCATCACTCCATCTCAGTTTGGGCCTACCACGCTTCCTCTGTCCATGTGGATGGCCTGAAAGGACTTAACGGGTTGGGTAGTCCGATGCCATTCTCATGACAGGAACAGCCCACGCGCCCGTGCGCGATGGTGAGAGCACCGTACAGCTCGTAGAGCTCGTCGTTGTAGCGGCTCCTCCATTGTCCTTCCACATATATGGGGCCAAATATCCTTCTGAGCATCTTCCTCTCGATTATGTCTAAGAGGGTTCGTCCGTCGCGACAGGTTTTTTAAATGAAGAAGTTTCCTCAGGCTGTAGTATGACCGGTTGGCAATCAGCAGCATCCTTGCGCACAATTCAACGTCTATATTGTTATTGGTGCTGACTTTTGACCCCAGAGAGGTGATGTTTTGGATGACTTCGAAGGTGCGATCTGTACATCACCCCCGCGTATATCAGTGTTTGTTAGCAAGGCGCCAACCCGAAGTTCAGTGCGGCCCGGCTCGATCCTTTGGTAAGCTTCTGTTACATAGGAGAGCCTGATACCAATGATGTCTATGTCATCAGCGTATGCCATGATCTGGAGTGACTTATAGAGAAGCTGGTCCCCGAAGTTTCCTCCTCCGAGTCTCGGATGGCCCTCTTTAGCGCCAGGTTGAATAGCAAATAAGCGAGCACGTCTCCCTGGCGCAGGCTCTCGGTAGTAAAGGCCTTTGAAAATGTTTTCCATCCACCTTCACCTGGCATGTAATGTTGGTCATTGTCATTCTTACAAGCCTGGAAAGCTTGGCCGGGATTCCAAATGAGCTCATTGCGTCGTATAGTTTTATCCTGGCTATGCTATCGTATGCGGCTTTAAAATTAATGAAGTGGTGACAGGAGTGAAGCTGCTGCTCCGCCATCTTCTTCAGGATCTGTCTCATGGTAAAGATCTGGTCAGTGGTTAGTTTTCCGTTTCGGAATCCTCTCTGATAGTTTAAGCCATCTAACAGCAATAAATTTATAAATTGTGTTGTATTAATACAGAATTTGGATTCGCCCAACATTGTTTGACAACAAGTCGCGTGTGCGTTAAAATTTTCTCGTCAACTTGCTTTATTTAGAATTATATCATAACAATTATTTCCATTTAAATATTTTTTTCAAGCTAAAATTCGATACTCCAGCCGATAATGACTCTATAGGTGGCAACAATTTCCCTAATATTTGTACTCTCGCCCCCTCACGCATGATTTAATATCGCCTCTTTACGCCGGCTTTTTCCCGATTCCGCTAATCGGGCTTGCCGGAAGATGCACTTTCTATTCTACCTTTTTGATGGACATCTTTTCGATCGGATCGATCGCTCGCCGAGATGAAACGAGACGGAACCCGTCCTTGTGCTTCACTCTTTGTACGACGGCGCATGTGCACCAATCCGCAATCTATCCCTCGACCTCACCGGGGGTTTGTTTTTCCACCTACTACCCATCCATCCCGGAATGTTACCTTCCTTTTTTCGCGTAGGGTCTTTTCCAATGCTTGTCTTAACCGTCTCGTTCTCACCACCACCACAATCACCTACACAGTCCCGAATGTTTGTCCGGTGGCTCTAACTGTCGTCCACCTTCCCCTTTTCGCCCTATTATCGTTTGGCCGGTGAGATGGAAGTAGCGAACGCGATTCCCTTCCGTCGTGTGCGTCGTTTGGTTGGGGTGTTGTGATGATGCTGGGAATGTGCGGTTTTCCTCGTGCTGGATACGAGGACCACCCAGATGATTTTCAGCCAGCGCAGTGTGTAGTGGTGGTGTACTGTCGTGCATAGTTTTGTCTACATTGCTGGCATTGTGCATTGTCCTCAAGGGAAATATAGAAGGCACACAAACGCTTTGTCATAGGACAAGTTTGGTGAGTTGAAGTGTATTGAACGAATCGAGCTGGATAAAAAGGTAATTCGGTAAAGGGAAGATTGCTAGGCAAAAGCATATGGAGACATTAGAAAAAATCCTACAGGAAAGAGTTACAATAACCAAAACGCAGTCAACCAAACCAGTGATCAATATATGTAGAGTAGTTTGCAGTTCAACTGCAATATCCATTCCGAATCCTTGCATCGAAGTTTCCTATACTACAAACACGCATGCGATCCACAAGAGGAAACAAAACAACAATGCGTGATTTCGGAAAATTTGATCATTCCAATAAGGCAAAAAAGGACATCTCCCGGTGGTGGTGTGAGTGTTGTATTCTGGTGTTAAAGTGCAGCGTCAACTGCTGTCGGAACAATTGGCGAGAGAGTGCGCTGGGTGTGAAAAAGGACGAAAGGCCGGGCACAATAGAGTAAAATGTGTGTCCTTCCACACCAGGTGACATCTGACGACATCATCTCACCTCCGGGCACATAGATTCGTTGATCCGTTACGGCTTTAAAACACTTGGGAGCGAGAGGATTTTTCTTAAGCACCAACGATCAACAACCAGAGTGAGATTGTGAGCCGGGATGAAAGCGAAAAATGAGGATCGGCTCACCCCGAAAGCGAAGCATCCGCGTGGCAAAAGGTGTAGTGTTTCAAGGATATTGCTTACACATTCGCTTTTGTGTGATGTATGCAATCCATCTGCGCGTGCATTATCGTGTTTTGTGGCTTCAAAGGTTACAAAAAGCAGTTGAGAAATGTTTGAGCCGTTGATGGGACCATAAAATGACTTTCAACAAGCTCTTTTTTCTGACAGAAGCTTTGTTTTTGTATGTGTTTTTGTCTATTGGCCGGTAAAACGTTCGGTCAAATCCACTTATGTGTGTAAAGCTACCCGGCTTAATGTGTGTTACAGAACACGCAAACGACGTGTGTCCCCTTTTCACACCATCCCGTGTGTACGTTGCAGAAACAAATCCCATTTTGAAGGCGTTTATTGCCGATCGGACTCTCGGTAAAATCGCATAAACGCCTTCGCCGCCACGACACAGCTGTGTCTGTCGATGCTGGTCGAGCGATTGCATAGATTGATGATCGTGCATGAGTGTAGAGGATGCAGTAGAGAATACACATACACAACCGATCGAGAGGACACCTTTTCCTGCCACCCAGGGCCACCGAGTGCGCGAGTGTGAAGGTAGAGTGATCTAGTCATCTTTCAGGGCCCCGGCGAGCGGGAGAAAAGAAAAGAATGTATTAAAAATAAAATTAAAATAAAAAAGACCGTGCGCGGTCGCGCGACATCAAAGGCTCTCTTCTGTTCGCTGCGCTGTCCTCGGCAACGGGGGCGTCGTCATCGTACGAAGGGGCAAAAACGAACGGGCGCATCATCGGTTTTGTTGTGCCGGCAAAAGATCAAAGCGGTCAGACGCCGAGGGAGGGGCAGGGGGGGTTGCGGTGGTAGAGGAGAGCGAGGCAACCAACTTCGACACATATGCACAGCAGCACCGGCCCCGCCACCGGTGCAAAAACGGGAAGAGCAACACAGTTTTTAATGTACACTTTTGTGTATGATCGCGCCACGCTGTGAGAGTGTCGCCGGTCTTCGTGGTGTGTGCAAGGTCCTCCTTTACCTTTCACAAAGCGTGTGTTTCTCCTCAACACACTCGTCCGTGTCTCTGTATGTATGCCCTCGTTTTTTTTTGTTTTTTTTTGGTGGCGTTTCGTGTCACACGTATTTTGCTTGTATTTGTAGTTTCTCGATGCATATTGGGGAACCGGTGGCGGCACCGGGTGTTGTATCGTGTGTAGTAGTGGTCGCACAACCACATGCCAGACAACAATGGAGCAGTATTAAGGGCGGTAGAAGGTGGTGTTAGGGGTGGATCGGCGTAGGTCACAGTTGACGGGACCAACCGGTGACAGATCGTCTCCCAATGCAAACTGACACAGCGTGCTTCAGGGAATCTTGCCTCATGATGACAGTATTTGCAAAGATTAATTTACAAAAATAAAAAATTAATCACACTTTAAATGTTTGATGTTAAGATTGAAAGACAAATTTTCCAAGGATTGAGATCAAACGATGGTAGAGAATCGTGCTGTGAAGTGTGAGATCATCTGTTTAAGATGGAAAGAGAGGATATTCCCTGAGGAAACACGATCGTACGTTACTTCAATCGATGAAGCCGGTCACCTATTAGCTAGCATTATTAATTATTCGCTTTCGAAAGGAAAATAATCAATTGTTTACAAATGTTTACGAATTTTTCCAGCTTTTGTACTTGCTCATTGAAATTTTAATTTACTTGTCATCATTTTTTTTCCCACATACCATTTAACTCACAACGATTAGGGTCAACAAGGAATGGGTTCACTATCAGGATACTTTTTCATGTGAAGATTTCATTGAGGCAGGCCTCTGTTTTAAACCAAATGCGCGCGCGTCGTTATGCTCGATTTTACTCGCTGGCCGCGTGCAAACCGTGTACACAACCACTGACTATCAGTGCGGAAAGGACGGAAGTAATTATATTGAACCCAATCGACAATCGGCTTTGCCAATGATTTATTCGCCCCCAGGTTCCTTCTATTCTTGCTTTTCCCCAGCTCCCCCCAGCATTGCTTAGACCAGCGCCCACAGGGCGGCTTTTTTGATTGATAGTGGTCTATGCCTGTCCCATCGTCTCGCTCACACGATGCGAAGTGCATTATTGTTTCCTTATCATGTTTCGCGGTGCGGTTTATTTACATTTACGCGCAAACTCTCGCCCCAATGCAGCAGGTCCAGTGATGCGGATGGATGGATGAGGAGAGAGGACAACGACGATCGTCGTACACCACAAAACGGAAAAAAGGGTTTAGATTTATCTGTCAAACCTCTAGTGATCGGATGGTTTTCGGGCTTGGTGGAGTTTTTTTTTTGTGGTCTAAGCTTAAGAGAAATTTGAAATGTGAAATAAATGATGTGTGGATCATTTTGGGCTTACAATTTTGTATACCTGAAATGAAAAAAGTCATTCGTTAAGAATGAAGCTTCTTAACAGTGCCAAAATCATTGCTGGTGCCAGCTTTCAGACCAACAAATCTCTCTTCAGTTTGAACAACCGTTCCGTTTCGGACGCTTCGGAACTCTCTGTTTGTGTTGGATGATCCTCGACCAAGTGGGCGTCAGTTGTTCTCTTTGAAAATGTTTGTTCTGCTGAATGATGCATACAGTCTTCTACTTTTTTCTTCTTTTCTGGCCTGCTCCTACGGAGCACGTCTAGTAGACAGGGCCTGGCGTGCTATTCGTTGCAATAGTATTGGGGGTGGCTTGCAAGGCCTCTCCCCTGACCTTCTGTCTCGTCGGAGGGTCTACGCTTGCTAGCTGTTTAAAGTCCCGTAGGAATCCAGGACAGAAAGGATAGCTAGCCGCCCCTGACATGGAGAACAGACGCTAGCTGTCACCCTCCGCTCAATTTAGCCATAATCACCCATCTTCCCAAGAGGTTGAGTTTCCCCGTATACCCAAGCTCAGATATTTGGAGAGACATGTTAGCGTTCTGTACGCCGGGGATGTATTGAGTCGAAGTAGGGTATGGAGAGCCTTTGTTGACCTTCAAGAGGCTTCGGATCCATACCTTACCAGTGCAGTATTGCTACTGCACCAGCTTATAGAACATACAGTACTGGACAAAAATAATGACGCATTTGGTGTTATTATATTTACATCGCTTTAACACTTCCTGCATTAGATATTTTAGTACGCTTCGTATGAACGAATTGTAGCCTTTTTTATGTTAAAATGAATACTTCATCATTACTTCGTTATATTGCATATATTTTTAGAAGTTTGATTAAATACCAGCATAAGTCATTTTTCAGCTAGACAAAATAAAGTACGCAATGTCAAAAATAAAGTGTTCCTACGCCTTAAACAGCATGGAATCGTCTAAAAACGTGTTTGCTGTTGATTTACCTTTACTAAGTGAACATCACAATCAGGGAAGATGGCAAGGAAGGAATTAGATATCCGCAAATCAATCGTTAATAATCATCAAGAAGGTCTGTCACACAGAGAGATCGCTCGGAAATATGATTTAAATGAGCCAGAAGTACGGAATATACATGAGAAGTACCGAGGAACTTGGCAGTGTGCAAGACCGAGCTGATAGAGGAAGGAAACGAAAGACTACAAGCAATGATGATTGCAAAATTAGCTACGAAGTGGCCTCTAAATAAAGCAAAACGTCAAATTAAACATCTCAGATCGATCTGTGCGTAGAAAACTGCACGAAATAGGCTATAAAACAGCCATGTGTAACGTAGACCTTTGATTCATAAAGTACGAAGATTTTTTAGTTATACTCCTATCATTTTTTAATACTGATGACTAATGCATAATAACTAATAATGATCTTTATAGGATCAAGCGTCTAAGCTTTGCCCAGAAGTACATGGACAAGCCATTAGACTTCTGGAAATAAGTTATCTGGAGTGATGAGAGCAAGTTTGAGTCCTTTAGGCGAAACCAGCGGGCACGAGTTTGGACAAACTCCCGACAAGAAACTGACCGATAGGAATGTTCAAACTATCTATCATGTTTTGCATGATCTGGGGTTGGAAATCTTGACAAAATTGAAGGAATTATGACCGCCGACACTTATATCAGCATTTTGAATATATTTTTCAACAAAATAACAATCCCAAGCACCCACAAAATCACTGCCCACTTCCGTGCATCGCGTATCAAACTTCTGGAACGGCCACCACAAAGCCTGGACAATAAGCCTTGTTTTAAGAAATAAATATTGCTTTCGAAGCTCGAATCAGTCTGAATTTCGCAAATACATATTTTATATGTAAATACCGTCCAACGATACCGAAGGGATGGGATATCTTTCATAGCTGTTGAATAAAATAAGAGGGTTTAGAAATATAAAAGGTGTGTTCTTTATTTTGTCCAGTACTGTATCTTAAAGTTTTGTGCAGTGGTCTGTGACTTTCTGCGACACAAAAATATTCTGCTTAGGCCAAACGAAAATAGACACGTTAAAAAAAGTTGTGAAACTGAAGCTAATACTTTTCAGAGAACTACCACTTAAAACTTATTTTTTTATTTTATTTAAGGTCCATTATGACGGCAGCGAGCCGTATTTTTACACTTAAAACTTATAATTAATAATTTATGTTGTTATTAATTTATAATATTAAAGCCATTTCTTTGTTTAAATTGGTAGATTATTATGCTGCCATGCAAAACACAAAATGCTGCTTAAAATAGTAGAATAATATCGCATAATTCTACATTTTTCAATAACTTAACTCCTTTCGTTTATTTTTATTTTCTTTTAATACAACATTTGTATACTGTACATTTCACAGAAATGTTCCATTTTAATTAACATCGAGCTCTTATGCCTTATGCAGCATCCCCCTATGCTTCTACTCTCTGTTTGCAGAATGACTCATAATAAACCCATCGATGAGCGCTTATGAAAGCATTCGTCCGTGGAAAAGGGACTTATTTCAGACCCGTCCAGCAATACCGCTTGCTTCGGTTCTCATTCTCTCTCTCTCGCCCTAAATTATGAACATACAGCCAATGCTTTCGCAAGAGGGATCTCAAGCAAGGAGAGGAACACAGGATTTGGACGAATTTATTATTTTCATCTTCAATACAACGCTATTATAAAAACCCTTATGGCGGGCAGCTTCCAATATGCTTATTGTGGGTTTTTTTTTCGTACTAGAAGGATGCTCTATTTGCTCCTGACGGGCTATCTTCTTAGCAAAGAAGCAGAATAAACAATAATAATACAGGCATATAACGGTAACGATGATGCACCAATACACGCGTACTTGTGGCTGGTTTGAAGGCCTATTGCTTTTGTAACCTACCGGAGGAACCTAAACTCATCAAACGGATGCTTCCTTCCCTATTTTACAAAATTATGGTCCTTCTTTCTTCCCTCTCTGAGCAACGGAGGATTAATGTCCATCACTATTAAATACAAACAGTTCAATGAACGTAGCAAGGGTTTTTTGTAGTGGAAATTTCTAAATCATAATTTATTTCCTTATTTTGCAAGACATTAGTCAAAATTGTGCCTAATAATTGTATATTAGTTTCATCTTTAGCGCCTCTTTTCTTGAACCCAACAAGCATTTGAGTCCTAGTTTTGCTATATGCCATTTGTTTGTGATTAAACCTCGGGGCGTAATACAAAAAACTAAAACTGATTTGCCAAATTGGAAAATGATACTGCGCCGCCGCTGCACACCACAACCTCGAGAGAGGAATCGAGACAGGGCCTCGTTATTTTGACGTTGGAAATATAATCCTTCAAGCTGAAGATGAAGTTTTGCTGGCGTTGTGTGAAAGGGGAAAATCAGTTCCTCCCTATAGCTTGCAATGGTTTTATGGATGGAAATCTGCAGTCCACAAGCTCTATGGCCTGCAACAAGCTATGGTCGGCCGGGTGTTTCTGAACGCAGCCATTCTAATTCCACTGGAAGCTAATTGCACACGCACCGCCGTTGTTGTGTGCCGTCTCGAAATCAGGACTCTCTTCTCTTCCCTGAGGCAAACATTTTCCTGCTGGGCGGCAAATTAAAGTCAAGTAAATTATAATTTAATCTCTTCCGTGCGCACACGGTGAAGGGAGTTGTCGATTACCGCCTGCGTAAAAATTGTTTTGGCGGGTTTCATACAAAAAGTTTTACTGATGTTCGTAAAATGGTCGAATCTTTAATCGAACTCGAACTGTTTTTGTGCAATTTTTTGCTTATTTTAATGCCGTTTCTGTATATCTTGTCGTTCTTGTCTTGTACAGAGCCAGCAGGAAATGCTTTTAACCATTTGCCGACACCAGTTTTGTTGCCATTTGCTCGTAAAACGGCAACAATAGCGAGAGTTGCTTTGGCTGGACGGTTTAATGCTTGCGCTGCGGTACCTTCTTCAGCACAAGCACCGAACACCGAACCTACGCTGGTAATGAAGGCAGCTTTTAATAGCCTTCGATGAATAAGAATGCACCGTAGACGTACCTACTTAATGCTGGGATGATGCATGCATTGGTTGAAGCCTTTAGAGCCCTGTTCGATCCCGGTGTCTGAGTGACGGGGACTCATGCATAAACTCATGTGCAATAAACATGTAAGTTGCTTTTGAGGATGCTCTGTTGTGCTGGGAAATTGATACGTTCATTGACTTTTCCCAGTTGGAACAACTTTTAAATCTTTTATTCTTCTCTTTTTATCTCTTTTAAGTATTTGCTCCTGAAACCAGGCAACGATCACGGATGGGAATTGATATCGGTTGTGTTGTGATAGGAAACATATACCGGTTTAATAAAATTATCAGTCTCCGCCTCTTTTGATAATGATACGTTTATGATAACTTTGTTGTGGCCATTACCAACTCTCGAGTTGTTAAACGATTCGAATCGTAAAGGTGAAGGAGTAAAAATGAATGAATTCTTTGAAAAGAGTTGTCATTCTCATCTCTTCTCTGGACTGTGTACGGGTTCTGAGTTGTTATAATTGAATATCAAATTAATCAATCATTTAGCACCGTATGTTTCTTAATATCTGATCGTAACATTTTAACTATAATTAAAACTTTTAAAATACGTTTTTAGCAACAACCTTGTAAATATTACTGTAGGTATAAGAAACCAGATTTTTGTGGCTCCTTCGAAGGACGAATTTAGATAACTTTTATTGATTGTCATACAGGGTTCTTCAGCTCAGCACGTATGTTGTAATTAAACCATTGTGTAAGGATTTTTTGGGCATCATATTCAGTTCTAGCTTAGTTATAGAGCATATAATATTGCCTTTAATTACATCGTCGTCTGTGATTGAGGCAACGCTGTGCAATTATTTGCTCTTCCCCAACTCTGGGTATGGCTGCAATGCAACTGGTTAAGAGCCGCCATTTCGGCACGATAATTATTCAAAATTTACCTCCCACTTTCTCGTCCCCATCGACGGGAATAGCTATATAAGAAGGGATCTTACGGTACCCATTCAACCCTCTTTACTTGAAGAATACTTGTCGTGTGTCCTTGATCCGCCATCATGCTGCAACACACATCAGCAGCAGAAACCCTCCGATGATAGACGCACCAGAGAGCATGTTTGGGCGGCCATTTTAAGCCTCGTTCTGCCAGTGATTCGTCCTGTCGTAACGACCAATTGCACGGTCCTGCCGTGCGGTGTTCTCCTAAGATTGCATTGTTTTGTCGCGCACGGGTAAAATGTTGGTAGAGAACAGTGCTTTAAACTGAAGTGGAATAAAAGCGTACGAGGTCGAATTTAATCCATCGCAGGACAGGGATTCGCACAAAAGATGCAAAAAGGGCAAAACAAAAAATAGCACTGTGCTGCCGTTTGGTGATGGTAGGGTGGATTTTTTTTTTTTGCTCGGGCAGGACAATCGTAGCCCTGTTTACGTTTGCTGTTTTAATCCCGTTTCTATTACATCCCCTAAATTGATTTTTGTATTGGCAAACTTGATGGCTGCATGATGTTTGTAACGCATCATTTAGAGAGTTGTGTTTTCGGCAGTAGTTGGAACTATGACTTTAGTCAAGATTTAATAGTTTTGGGATTATCCTTTGCACACTGAGTTAAATGAAGTTAAAACTAGAACGAAAACAAAATTTTGTTGTTTAACATTTAACAGTTTATAGCGAAAAAGCGCAGAATATTCTTCTGTTTTTTAAATCCATTTTCAAAGCCTTCTATTATCATGAGGTAAGAGCATTAAAGGAAAGATGATATTGTAAAAGAAAAGGACGCAGAATATCGTTCTCGTCCTTGCAATATAATGCTGTACCTTACTGTCGGTGCGCCCCTACGGTTTTCCTGCGATAGATATGGTCCTGCTGGTGCTGAAAGAAAAGATGCATTCATCCGTGGAATATTTCATAAATTCAAAACCGGCAAATGATTGACGTTTAAATAGGAATCCAGAGGCGCGCGCAGTACTTTTGGGACTACTACTGGGAAGGAGCTACCGACGGGTTCCGTTTTTTTTGTTTAATTCGCTTTTTAATCCAAAAAAACTCCTAAACAAAATGCTTGCTGCTAGTTCTTTTCTTTCGTACAAAAGTTAAGCTCTTTAAAGATACGGGTTGTCTTATGTCGAATGTATCACCTAATATGTTCTTTCTTTTATTTACTTACAGATATTGCTAACGATTGATTACCCCAGTTTGCCAAACAAACGGAACGGCGCGGTAAAAAACCACAACTGCCTTCAAAAACGACTGATAACCCGAGACTGTAAGGAACTACGTGACGATTGCACGCCGCGCAGCCTACGAATGGATAGTGTTGTTGCAGTTCTTATCGAAAAAATTGTACAAAACTCGCTTGACTAATAATACACGTAACAACGATCAGCGTCCGCGCCTCATCATTACGCTTTCTGCACTGGGTGGAATCAACCAATTAACCCAATTAACGGTGTTGTAAAAGGCGATTTTGTGAACTTAAACAAAAAACTGGTATCCGGAATCGATCGTCCGTTTGTAGGATCGTCTTCGGGGGTACTCTCCTTACCAGCGCATCACCGATGAATCAGCAGTATTTTCATCAAAAGTTTGATGACTTTCACAGCAGTGGCCCGAGACCACCCGTTCCCGGAGAGGAAAGCCGTCGAAAGGTAAATGTTGTTCTGTTTTCGAACACCAACCTGATTGCATCCTTGATAGTGATCGCCTTCTAATGCTTTCTTACACCTCTATTTGTGCTCTCTGTATTTTTTGTAGATGACAGAAGCATCACATTCGGACCGAACACGGGACGGTTCGCCCCCGGCCTACGTTCGCTGGGCACAGAAACTTGCGTACCTGCTGGAGGATGGCGACGGTGCCGAACTGTTCAAGCGCTACGTCGAGCTGGAGGGCGAAGAACCTTCCAATCGGCTTAAGTTTTACTTCGCATGCGAGGGTCTCAAGCAGCAAACCGATTCGGACAAGGTAACGCAACTGATCGGTGCCATCTATCGGCGGTTTCTCAAGAAGGCACAGCCCGGGTCCGAGCTGTACGTGAACGAATCGCTGCGAAACTTTATCAAGGCTGGGCTAAAGAATGAGCTGGAACTGACGCCCGACATCTTTGATCAGATGCAGGCCGATGTGGCGAACATCATTGCCGAAACGACCTATCCGCACTTTCTGCAGTCCGATCTTTATCTGCAGTATGTGCAGAACATGCAGAGTTCGAGCAGCAGCAGCAGTGTGATCGGTAGCGGTAGCAATTGCAGTCTGTCAGCGGCAGCAGCAGTGCCTTCAACAAGTGGTGGCGCAGGTTCGTCGGTGGCCGGTACCTCGCACGGTGGAGCTGGTGGTGGTGGTGGTGGTAGTAGTAGCAGTGCCGGCGCAGGTGCCTCTTGCTCTCTTACCAGCAGCAGTTCCACCTCCGAGCTATTTCTGCACAGTTCGTCCGCCCTGCCAACGGTGCACGAGGATGCGGAGCTAGCGAATGCCGACTCGATCGAGCAGCTGTACGGTGCTACCGGTCCGGGGTTGGACAGTCATATGGGGATGGTGGCACCGCCACCGCTTGTACCACCTAGCGCCACAGGCTCGTCGTCCAACTCGAAGGTTCCGATGACGCTTACAAAGGATGCACTGATGGCAACGCAGAAACGTCGGCTAGAGATGAGACCACCTGGGTAAGGAGATAGGAAGAATTTTGGGCAAAAAGCAGTGTCTAGTGAGAATGAGCTAAAATACGATGATTTCGTGATGTTGCATTTTGAGTTTATTAATAATCTACACGTTAACTAAAAATTGTTTTACGCAAATTCATGCAATCACAAACGCTAACTACAAATGAAGCAACTTCACTAATGCTGGCGAACGTTTTGTTAATGAATTTCGATTACGGATTACCACGCGTGTCGTGTGTATCTGCTTCTTCTGTGCGTTTGTATACCACTCCGTATTTCTTTGCTAAAATCCTTTGTTTTACAATTTTTATAATGAAACTGTGAGGAAAAAAGAAACAACAACTGATAGTAAACATGTTTTCATGTTACTAACTAGTTAGAATTGCGTTAGCCTAAATTTCCAAATTGCTTTAAAAAATGTTGTATTTGTGTTTTGTTTTCGTGTTACAGTTACTACTATAAATCAGTTATGTTTTCTGTTTTCTTTTAATTAAACTATCTTTCTTTCTTTTCTTTCTTTCTTTTTTTTTTCTTTCCATTGCGCCTTTCCCATTTTCGTTTCATTTTGTTACGCACCACAAACAACCACACCACCGCCACTACTACTACCACCCCGAATTACTACTTCCGCATTATCTGGTCCTGGTGCACCGATCCTCCGTATCATCGGTTGGAAACAAAATTTGGCCACAAAATTGCTGTATTTGGATGCAAATGTGTGTTGTTTTTTTGTATGCTTTATGCTTCCCGTCAACTCACACAACATCATCTTGAATGAATTTCTATCACATTCTGTTTAAATTTTTGTTTCTGTGTGTGCGTGTTTATTGTTGCCGGCGTCCTGTTGTGTATCGTCAATGTGCGCATGCGCCTCGCCTTCACCGGATTGCACACCCCATTCCCTATTGCCCAATCATATCAACATCAACACACACACACACACACGCACGCACACTCATACTTTCAATGTCTGTTCCGTCCTGTTGCTATACTGTGACGGCGGTTCCTGTCCTTGCGCAACCTCTCGGAATCCCAACCGCGTGTGTGACGTTGCGTACCTATGAAACATGATCGCGGGTCCTCCCCTTTTTTTTAATGTGAACTGCCATGTTTAAAATGTGTCTTCTTTCCCTGCTTCTCTCTTTTTTACTCACACAACAACGTTGCACACAAATTTTGCATTTTTGATGTGCCGTCGGGAAACAAAATTTGGCATTAACTCTTTTTGGGTGCACAAAATCAATCAAAAACAACGGCCCTCACGATTCATGCGTTATTATCGCTTTCATAAACTCTATGTTATTTTTGCGATGATTTGCCCTTAATGTGTGTGCCTCCCAACAAAACACAAATGCCATACAATCTACCTCACGCATGCAGTCCCCGCGGATACTCCGTGTACACCAACTATGCATCCTATAATCCGGTATCGCGACGTGACTCAGAACTGGCCAGTCTGAGCTCCGGCCGTACCGATTCCGATACGATGTCTCTCTCGAGCATATCCACGTAAGTTATGATTTGTTTTCAAAATATGTTTTGTTTTGTTTATTTACTAATCATTTGTATCTTATATTTACCGTATCTGTTTAACACATCTTTATTTTTCATTCTGTTATTCATTCGCTTTAATATACGTTAGTTTTAGTTCTTCTTTATTTTATGGCAAAACGGGAGAGAGTCTAACAAATGAATCAGCAAACATAATTAGGATGAATATTTCAGCCACAAAAATTAATTCACAATTCTAAACCAACCGACCTGTTCTCCGCTTGTCGTCTTGCTTTCATGTGATTTACTCTTTCCACACAGGGATGGGCGCCCACATTCACAACGAAAACATCACCACCATCACCATTCGTCAATGGAGCGAAGAATGATGCGTGAAAATGCCTTAACCAACGAGGAAGCCGATACGTTTTCGGTTAGTACAAGCGCTAAAGCTAAAGGTTATTTTTGTTTTTTTTGGTTCACGTCGATTCTAAACCTTTTTTCCACACTTACTTGCTTGCAGATTATCCCTCGGACCCTTCGGCACACGCAGAAACAGCCACCGCCAATGGAGTTTGCAAAAATTCTTATCAACAAGCTGGAGTGTGTAGCTCGCGAGCAGGAGAAAGATGAAGTGTTGTGTAAAAAGATGCAGGAGGTAAGCAAAGGAGGTGCAAACGCCCTAACGCGGGTGTAAAGTATTAACACGTGTCCTCTTTTTTTACATTCGCACCACGAATGTTTTGTTGCAGGCCGAACTAACCGACCGTTCGCAGAATAAAGTGCTAGCCGACGCGATCCGCCAGAAGCTGCAGGTGGACGACGATAACGATCAGGATATACTTGATCAGCATGTGTCCAGGGTATGGTCGGATCTAACGCCAAGTCGATCGCCGGGCACAATGTCACCCTGCCCACCGAACGTAATCGGTTCACGGTCGCGCCGTCACGAGCTGGTCGGATTCGGAGGTAAATTACACGATGCAACGCGCGCTCGCGTATGGAATTCTATACACAGGCTCAAACCCCGTGTCCCCGTTTGTTTTATTTTTGCAGCACAATCTTCGATGCGTCACTCAAAATCGATGCCCGAAGGACACCCGCTGATGGGACCACCGCCGATGCAACCACCGATGCCAATGCAAATGTCTTCCGGATCGCGCAAGCTAAACAACAAGTGGCCCTCCGTCAATACGGACAGTGGGATCAGCCTGTTTTCGACCGATACACTGACAAAGCACGGCAGCAGCAGCGGCGGTGGCAGCCGGGGAGAGCTTAGCCTTGGCAGCAGTTCCCGTCCATTGTCGCGCAACATGCACGACATGCATACGGCAACGTTGCTGCAAGAATCTAGCCGCCGGCTGGAAGATGAATCGCGACGGTATGCTTCGTTTTGTCTTTTGTCGCGCGTTGTGAAGTATCTTGTTTAACTTGTTTTTCTTTTTCGTCTCGTTTTAATAATGGTGGTGCAGGTCGAAGCGATATCAGTACCCGCCTAGTGCAATACAAAGCATGCCTTTACCACCGGTGCCGATGTCGTCATCGTCGGGCGGTTTCAGTAGCAACCTTCCACCGGCCATGCCACCACCGCCAATACCTGCCAAACCACTGCAAGCCCCGAACGAGTTCACCATCGTGGTGTACTCGTTCTGTGACGAGGAAGTCCCTTACCGGATAAAGATACCCGGTACGCAACCCCCGACGCTGAAACAGTTCAAGGATTATCTGCCCAAAAAAGGAAACTATCGGTAAGTAGATGGGGAAGAGGAGGATATATTCAGGAATATTAATGTACGAATTCAAAAACGATGGACCAATTCCCATCCTTCTGCGAGTCCTTGTTTGTATACATTTATCTCTTACTAGACCTTTAACATCAAAGATTAAAATCGAAAGAACTACAATTCATCGCCCACTGGACCAATTCCCATCCTTCTGCGAGTCCTTGTTTGTATACATTTATCTCTTACTAGACCTTTAACATCAAAGATTAAAATCGAAGGAACTACAATTCATCGCCCACTGTTTTGGGCATAGCTAATCGTAACTGATAACGCTTTAATGTTTGATCTGTACATATATTACATCATTGAAGAAAATCGTTGAGTGAAGTGCGATTAGAACACTGGGTACATAACGCACATAATATGCGCTATCTGTCTTTCACATAATTTGTCAAATCAAACACAAAGACCGATAGTACAGGGTGTTCAATAAGTTCGATATATATAAGGATATATTTCTTTGAAATTCGAGAGCTAGAACGGTACGCAAATGAGCTTAAAACGATACTGAAAACCATTGCACGCGGCACGCTCCTTTTCCTTCGGCATCTCGTCTCAAATCTTGGTCTGAAAATCGGTAAAATTCTCCCGATACCACGTTTGGACGATTGTCGCTGTGTGGTGCACCATCTTGTTGAAATACGTAATGATCGTTTCTGTAGAGTTTCCGAAGTTCTGGGGCAACAACCTAACTCTTGCTGTCCGTGTCGTCTATTCTGATGTTTTTTTATCGATGAACACCAGAGGGAGCACCGGGATATGGCCCTCCAAATCCTCACCGACGCCGCACTCTGTAACCGAAGGATGTTAATCTGGACCGGGAGGATGCTGGTCATGTTCGGTGTCCGTTTTGCGCGTTGTGCAGTTGCGCGTTGGAGAACAAAGAATTTTTCATCCGAAAACACTAACTTAGGAGTAGACCTGCGTGCCGTGACAGTATCACTTTTGCTCTGTCCAGCCTGTTCTTAGTCGCAGCCTTCATTACCTTGTGTTTCTTGTATCCCAGGTCCTTAGTCATGATGATGTGGACAGTCGCGATCGATAAATTCTGGTCAGCAGCGGTCTTTGAGATCGAGCGATTCCTTTTTCGATGAACACGCTCTTTCACCATATTTATGGTAACTGGCGTCCTCGCCATACGCGGTTATCCGGAACCTGTACAGTCGTTGGTCGAGCCCTTCGCTCGGTACTGACGGATGATCGTAAAATTGAAATTCGGCGTCACCACGACTGATTCCAACCGTCCTGAATATGTCACCAGGTGGTGGCTCACCTCTCGTGAATAATTTTATAACGATATCTCGGAACTGCTTCATACTGCGTGTAGTGAACCGATAACAAATGATCGTTACTTGAAATATCTTGCATTATCAAGCATATATGTGAAGCAAAAGATGACACCAATACCAATTCACAGAATGCATTTTGGTGCGCACCTACACAACATTGAAAAGTTGTATTCGAACTTATTGAACACCCTGTAGAGTGATGTACTAGCAGGACAAAAGAGGTGATCGAATGAAAAATTGTTTAAATTAGACTTTTTTAGTTAACAAACACATTCATTCATTACTTTTTGCCGTATTTATACATACTTACTATTATCCTTTCTCTTATGAATATCCCCTAGGTTCTTCTTCAAAACGCGCTGCGAGGATCTGGACAATCCTGTCATTCAGGAGGAAGTAAACAGCGACAGTGAACCGTTGCCCCTATTTGAGGGCAAAGTGATGGGTACCGTCAAACCGTCGGAGTAGATTTTCTTGTCGCAAAAAAAAGCAATAAGGTCAAACCGGTCTCTTAGTGTGTGAAACAGCTGAGCAATAACAAGTGCTTCTGCGATGCGACCCCCCAGACGTTATCCAATCTGCACGTTTGCAAAAATTATGAAAGTGTGGCTTCCATTAGAAATAAGAGAATCAAGAGACAAGCAAGCTGCCTGATTGATCACAAAACAAAAACACACAAAATTCTCCGCCAAGGTACTAAACCACTTCCACAAGAACAGAAGAAAGCTGGCCCAAAAAGTCACACACACACACGCCATGCCAATATGTGCCTTCGGATGCCCAATCAACGCAAAAACGTTGGGAAAATTATCGATCCGCTTATGCGGACAAGGAAAATCAATCATTTACACCACTCTACACTTGACAAAAATCCTTTTGTTTATCATTTTTCTCATCGCTTTTAGCATTCATTGGCATAAGGCGGGATGCCGTCTTAAAAGGGAGAGGTGTGTTGATGGATTGAATGATGGCAATAGTAGTGCAATGTTATTCGAAAGCGCATTATCGACTGCTAATGTGACGCGCGCAATGCAAGGCACACGAGAGCAAAATCAAACCGAAATCAAATTGAATGTATCAGTATTTTTACGCGTTTTGTGAGAGAGTGCGTGGTGGTGTGGCTTATAGAACTCTATATTTTTCACAACAACATTGAACACATCACAATTTCTATAAGCAACAACAGTCGAGTTTGGTTGAAGAATATGAAGCGTATATACAGCGTCAGCAAATTTGCGCGCCAAATCGAGTAAAAGTTAGTTCTTCCAGTAGAAAATTAACAAATTATTTCGTTCGAAAAAAGAGAGCGCTGCTGGTGCTAATGAATGGTGTATGAAAGTTTTAAAAACAAACAAAATTGGATGGTAACGACGACGCTGTACCATGTCCGCAATGTAACAAGCGTAAGACCGAGACCACCGCTCCGCGTATCACTTAATTGTACTATTTTTTGTTTACTTTTATCCTCTAGCGTCTCTCAACAATACTAGTGATTGGTTCAGGTCGTGCACATATAATAATAGGCTCTAGTTGTATTACAAATTCGCGATGGCTTCTTATACGATGCGTTCTTTATGTAGAGAGCTATATGTAAATAAGTTTTGATTCGTTCACAGCAGCAGCAAATAAGCGAAGCAATCGATCATACTGCGCTGCGCGATCGTTCATCCTCACTTTCTTCACCTCTGTTAATTGTAGCTGCCGTTAGCCTTATTGTATAGCATTCTAGTAAACCACAAGTCACCACGAACAAGGATACGGACCGATGTCGAGAAGGATAATAAGTTGCCGAAAATAAACGATACGAATAGAGAGCGTACATAGAATAGAGAGAGAGAGAGAGTCAAGAGCGAACAAGAGCGATATGTATTGCTGCACGTACGTTTGTATATTTATAAGCTTAGTATACAGTACTGTAATAGGGAAGCGCGCATATGCTTAGTGCAAAAATGAAATATAATTGCTTATTTAAACTGCCGAGGCATGATATATTTTATTTCCATGATTACTCTTATTACTAAACACTACACCGAAGGGCTTGTGCTCTGTTATGCTACGTTCTCGTAAAAAGGTATTTTCAGGGCTGGAGTTTTGGTGCTATTCTCATGATAAGCCATATTGGTCTTGTCGTAATAGTTCTATCATTGTTCAGCTGATAGATCTTGTTAGATTATAGGGGTTCCTCGATTGTACTTGCATACATACAGTCCCCGTTTCATGCGTCCTGACAGGCGATTTTACTGAAAAAATTTCCTTAATTTTTGAGGACTTCAAACATGCGATCATCCATCAGTAAATAACATAGAAGTATCTAGATTCTCTTCTTGTTCTTCTTCTTCTTCTTCTTTCTTGGCCTAACGACCTCTTAGGTCATGCCTGCCATTTCTGGCTTACTAGACTTGTTGTTACCGCATAGTTGGATAGTCAGTCCTCACTATGGGGAAACGGCCCAGATGAGACATGAACCCCGGTCCTGCCGTGTGAAGACTGGCACCGCTGTCGCATCTACCACCGAGCCGCCCTCCCCTATATGATTACCTTCTCAGCAACCGAATTTCGCCGCCAATGGATTGCACATCTATGCTAAGTGATTCAAACTTGTGCGATACCGGATGAAATGTGCAATTATATGGATCGAAACCCTGTATTCATTTTAAATTATTTATTTATTTCAATTTATTTATTTTTCTATGCTCGTAGTCTGCACAGGACCAATAAAAACCGTTCATTTAGATTGCTGTCAAAACAGAAGTGTCAACAGTCGTGCGCAGGACTGCCAACCGAAAGAAAAAAAACGCATGACAGCTTCGGGTGAAACGTCAAAAGCCTTCCTTTTGGATTGTTCTTCCACATTGAACGATCTGCCGCGTGTTGTGCTCCGATAAAATGTAAGAAATTTACCTTATAAATTGGCTTTTTCTTGTACCTTTGCACGGTTTAAATTGTTGCTAGCAGTTGTTAGAATACGAATCTATTCTGTCCCGTTCGAATGCACACCGTGCGAGCGCTAAAAAGCCAATTGGAAAGTGCGATGTTTACTCTCCTCGTCTCCGATTTGCCGCACCGAGCGAGCAGGGTATCAACCTCCTGCTGGAGGGAGAGATGGTGTGCTCGGTTGATGTGTGTGGCCAATTGTGGCTGAGCACGGTGTGCGGTTGCAAACAACGCGATATAATTAGTTAGCTTTCTTGACCGAAGAGATATGATAGTGTGTTTGTAGCAAACAAAGCCGTGAGATGGGTGGAAAGATGTGTGAGAAGAAAATCTAACCTCATTTTTGTGTCCGTTTGTGGGATGTTTTCTTTTTTGTCCAGAAGCAAGAATGGCCGTGCGACCAGCGTTTAAGCCGAAAATCGTGAAGAAGCGCACGAAGAAGTTCATCCGCCACCAGTCGGATCGCTATGACAAGCTCGCGGTAAGTGGAAGGCCCTAATCGGCGCGTGTGGATTCTTGAATTTGTGATGGCTTACTGTTGTATTCTCTCCTCTTTTCTCTCTTTCTAGCCCAACTGGCGTCGGCCGAAAGGTATTGACAACCGAGTACGTCGTCGCTTCAAGGGACAGTACCTGATGCCCAACATTGGTTACGGTTCCAAGCAAAGCACCCGCCATATGCTGCCGAACGGATTCAAGAAGTTCCTGGTCCACAACGTCCGCGAGCTGGAGGTGCTAATGATGCAGAACCGTGTGTACTGTGCCGAGATCGCACACGCCGTGTCGTCCAAGAAGCGCAAGGCAATCGTCGAGCGTGCAAAGCAGCTGGCCATCGCCGTGACGAACCCGAACGCCAGACTGCGTGCCCAGGAGATGGAGTAACTTGCCGTATGGTTACTGCTGGTCGTGGCGTTTTGGTTTGGCGGATCTATTGCACTTTCTTTTGGAGGAAAGGATATCCCGTTTTGAGAAGTAATAATAAGAGATATTACCCTTAAAACGGCAAATTTGTGTGATTTATTGGGGATACTTTCTCGAGGGTTCCGGAAAAGAAGCAAATGAGAAATAATCGTTGTTTTTTGCACTGCATATATTTGAATCTTAACATAACGTACAAATGTATCTTAAATAGATGTTGTCCTCCGGATGCAACGAGGAATCGCTCATACCGGAAAATGATTAGCTGCCAACCAGGCCGAGGTAATCGTCCATCAACGTTCCGATCGCAAACTGCGTGTGTGTGTGGGGGGAAAGTAAAAAGTAAAGAACCATTATATACCGTATCCATCTGCCATTCATCTACCGTGCATAGCATACTTACAATACCGGTCGCATCCACTCGCGTTCCGACAATTTTGAGTCGAATTTTATCTTCCGCCGCTATAACACTTTCGCCGTTGATTGCCCGATAGCACGGGGGCGCACCGTTCGGGCAGAACTGCATATCGGCCGGGATGGAATGATGCGAGATAAAGCAGGAAAGGGGGCCAATTTCAGCAAACATTCCCACCTTATTCACCTGCTTCACAGTGGCATCCAGCACCTCACCCTTGAACGGACGGAACACGATCGCTTTGTACTTGACCGGGTACACCACAAACCCTTGGCCCGGCTGTATCGTACCCGACCCGATATCATCGATTGTCGTTACAGCGATCACGAATCCGTACTTGCCCGTACAGGTACCTTCGACCTCGGTGTAAAGCTTCTGTTTAACCGTTTCGATTAGCTGCGGTCCGAAATATCGCGGATGAAGCAGAATCTCATGTTCCAGGGATATCTATTGCAGCAAGAGAAGCATGTGCAGGGGGAGATGAGCGTATGTACAACCGATTGTAAAGTATAACTACATCGTTCGACGTGTACTTACATGGTAAAACATAGTTTAAATGTACAGCAGTAAACAACACAGCAGAAAGGACAGTGAACAGCAATCGGGTATGTTTCCTTTCGGGAAGCGGGGAAGTTTATGTTTTGAACACCAAACCCGCTTTGATGCTTGACAAGCGGTGCTGAGAGAAAAAAAGCAGTACGCACGCCGCCTCTTTGCCAGTGTTGCCAGACATGTGAAAAATGATTAATTTTGACCAGCAAAGCTACCACTGTGTGCTCCGTACACACACACTGAGCAGTATTGGCCTACGCGAGTTGTAAAGTTTGACACGCCTTAAAATCATCAGTTACTATTTTTATATCACTTACCCAGTTGTTCATCCATTCAAACCTCCTAAACGTGCCATCGTCTGGTATGAAATGAAGTGAAAAACACCTTGAACTGCTGCACGCCATCACGTTTTCATCAAAATTATTATTTTAGCATTTCTGTTTTGGTTTGATTTTCGTTTTGCTACAATTAAACAGATTCTTGGCCTAACGACCTCTTAGGTCATGCCTGCCATTTCTGGCTTACTAGACTTGTTGTTACCGCATAGTTGGATAGTCAGTCCTCACTATGGGGAAACGGCCCAGATGAGACATGAACCCCGGTCCTGCCGTGTGAAGACTGGCACCGCTGTCGCATCTACCACCGAGCCGCCCTCCCCTATATGATTACCTTCTCAGCAACCGAATTTCGCCGCCAATGGATTGCACATCTATGCTAAGTGATTCAAACTTGTGCGATACCGGATGAAATGTGCAATTATATGGATCGAAACCCTGTATTCATTTTAAATTATTTATTTATTTCAATTTATTTATTTTTCTATGCTCGTAGTCTGCACAGGACCAATAAAAACCGTTCATTTAGATTGCTGTCAAAACAGAAGTGTCAACAGTCGTGCGCAGGACTGCCAACCGAAAGAAAAAAAACGCATGACAGCTTCGGGTGAAACGTCAAAAGCCTTCCTTTTGGATTGTTCTTCCACATTGAACGATCTGCCGCGTGTTGTGCTCCGATAAAATGTAAGAAATTTACCTTATAAATTGGCTTTTTCTTGTACCTTTGCACGGTTTAAATTGTTGCTAGCAGTTGTTAGAATACGAATCTATTCTGTCCCGTTCGAATGCACACCGTGCGAGCGCTAAAAAGCCAATTGGAAAGTGCGATGTTTACTCTCCTCGTCTCCGATTTGCCGCACCGAGCGAGCAGGGTATCAACCTCCTGCTGGAGGGAGAGATGGTGTGCTCGGTTGATGTGTGTGGCCAATTGTGGCTGAGCACGGTGTGCGGTTGCAAACAACGCGATATAATTAGTTAGCTTTCTTGACCGAAGAGATATGATAGTGTGTTTGTAGCAAACAAAGCCGTGAGATGGGTGGAAAGATGTGTGAGAAGAAAATCTAACCTCATTTTTGTGTCCGTTTGTGGGATGTTTTCTTTTTTGTCCAGAAGCAAGAATGGCCGTGCGACCAGCGTTTAAGCCGAAAATCGTGAAGAAGCGCACGAAGAAGTTCATCCGCCACCAGTCGGATCGCTATGACAAGCTCGCGGTAAGTGGAAGGCCCTAATCGGCGCGTGTGGATTCTTGAATTTGTGATGGCTTACTGTTGTATTCTCTCCTCTTTTCTCTCTTTCTAGCCCAACTGGCGTCGGCCGAAAGGTATTGACAACCGAGTACGTCGTCGCTTCAAGGGACAGTACCTGATGCCCAACATTGGTTACGGTTCCAAGCAAAGCACCCGCCATATGCTGCCGAACGGATTCAAGAAGTTCCTGGTCCACAACGTCCGCGAGCTGGAGGTGCTAATGATGCAGAACCGTGTGTACTGTGCCGAGATCGCACACGCCGTGTCGTCCAAGAAGCGCAAGGCAATCGTCGAGCGTGCAAAGCAGCTGGCCATCGCCGTGACGAACCCGAACGCCAGACTGCGTGCCCAGGAGATGGAGTAACTTGCCGTATGGTTACTGCTGGTCGTGGCGTTTTGGTTTGGCGGATCTATTGCACTTTCTTTTGGAGGAAAGGATATCCCGTTTTGAGAAGTAATAATAAGAGATATTACCCTTAAAACGGCAAATTTGTGTGATTTATTGGGGATACTTTCTCGAGGGTTCCGGAAAAGAAGCAAATGAGAAATAATCGTTGTTTTTTGCACTGCATATATTTGAATCTTAACATAACGTACAAATGTATCTTAAATAGATGTTGTCCTCCGGATGCAACGAGGAATCGCTCATACCGGAAAATGATTAGCTGCCAACCAGGCCGAGGTAATCGTCCATCAACGTTCCGATCGCAAACTGTGCGTGTGTGTGGGGGGAGAGTAAAAAGTAAAAAAACCATTATATACCGTGTCCATCTGCCATTCATTTACCGTGCATAGCATACTTACAATACCGGTCGCATCCACTCGCGTTCCGACAATTTTGAGTCGAATTTTATCTTCCGCCGCTATAACACTTTCGCCGTTGATTGCCCGATAGCACGGGGGCGCACCGTTCGGGCAGAACTGCATATCGGCCGGGATGGAATGATGCGAGATAAAGCAGGAAAGGGGGCCAATTTCAGCAAACATTCCCACCTTATTCACCTGCTTCACAGTGGCATCCAGCACCTCACCCTTGAACGGACGGAACACGATCGCTTTGTACTTGACCGGGTACACCACAAACCCTTGGCCCGGCTGTATCGTACCCGACCCGATATCATCGATTGTCGTTACAGCGATCACGAATCCGTACTTGCCCGTACAGGTACCTTCGACCTCGGTGTAAAGCTTCTGTTTAACCGTTTCGATTAGCTGCGGTCCGAAATATCGCGGATGAAGCAGAATCTCATGTTCCAGGGATATCTATTGCAGCAAGAGAAGCATGTGCAGGGGGAGATGAGCGTATGTACAACCGATTGTAAAGTATAACTACATCGTTCGACGTGTACTTACATGGTAAAACATAGTTTAAATGTACAGCAGTAAACAACACAGCAGAAAGGACAGTGAACAGCAATCGGGTATGTTTCCTTTCGGGAAGCGGGGAAGTTTATGTTTTGAACACCAAACCCGCTTTGATGCTTGACAAGCGGTGCTGAGAGAAAAAAAGCAGTACGCACGCCGCCTCTTTGCCAGTGTTGCCAGACATGTGAAAAATGATTAATTTTGACCAGCAAAGCTACCACTGTGTGCTCCGTACACACACACTGAGCAGTATTGGCCTACGCGAGTTGTAAAGTTTGACACGCCTTACGGCCTTTTTGAATGGGATTTTGTAATACCATTTCTATTTTACCCAAAAGTTTATAATTTAATGCCATCGCGCGTGTGGAATGTTTAATGAAATCATCTTCGTTCCAGAAGGACAAAATCAAGAACAATTTAAAATTGTCAATTGTTTGCTGATGAGGCTTAAAAAACTTCCCATTACAACATCATCAGTTACTATTTTTATATCACTTACCCAGTTGTTCATCCATTCAAACCTCCTAAACGTGCTATCATCTGATATGAAATGAAGTGAAAAACACCTTGAACTACTGCACGCCATCACGTTTTCATCAAAATTATTATTTTAGCATTTCTGTTTTGGTTTGATTTTCGTTTTGCTACAATTAAACAGACTGAAATTTTGTTTTCATTTGTTTGCTAATATTGTATAGTAATTGCACAGAGGCGTTTTGTGTGTGTGTGTTTACGGTTTCTCCTTCCATATACATATACACATTTATTATTTGGATTAATTAGCTTTCTCCTTCCTGACTGAGTAGTGGTTAAAAGGCAGAGGAAGCGGGGGCGCTTAGTATTTGAACTCTGTATTTTGTTATTATATGCGTTAACGTTACGTTATCATCATACATAAAAACACACACACGCACACGAACATATAATCAATAGCATATCGTCTATCTACGGAGAAGTGTTTTTGATTTGTCGTCCACGGGGAGCGCTTTCGATTAACGTTTGAATTAAGGGGCAATCAGTTAAACCATTTCCGGTACCTACTGCTGGGCAAACAATCTATTTGTTGAGGATTTTACACGGTGATGATGCGTTTGATTCTGAGTGGAGGACCAGATAGATTACGACATTAAACACACTCATTTGCAGTGATATATGATAGCGCAGTACAAACATCTCGCTTGTTTAAAATAGTTTAAAAATTTATAAAATAAGACAAAAAACAAACAAATCTAGTCCATTACTAGGAGCGACAGTTTTAAAATCTCACATAAAAAAGGATTCGTTTGGGCCGGCTAGACCACACAGCACGGAATTGATTTGTAATACTGTTATATTGCACACAAAACGAGGGACACAGTAGTTGCCTTGAGATGATTTAAAGGAAAAAAAAATCTCGTTCTAGTGACTAAACTCTGACTGGGGGAAGAACGCAAGATAAAACCAATTCCTTACACTATAAAAAAAACGATTTGAGACAGTATGAGCAGCACTGAAAGAGGAGCGAACGAGGGACAACAATTGGTTAACAAAACTAATTAAAATACACTAAAACGAAACAAAAACGAACTAAACCACTACACGGTTAATCTCACATCATCGCGAGGATGAACGGGTGGGAAAAAAGCAAGGAACATTAGAGATCCCACGAGAACAGATGATGCTTCACGAGCATGTCCCGCACACCGTCCTTGAGCGGTTGACTTTGGACCGCTTCCCGTTTGGCCGGCAATTCCCAGTTCGGGTTTAGGTTGAACGCAAACTGGGACAGCAGCCGCAGCTCGCACTTGATCTGCACCCACCCGGGCGAATACACAAAGCTCCACGGTTGGTACCACTTCTGTACGATCTCGGTGCAGCTGCAGAGTGCCTCGAGCCACAGGTGCAGCACCTGCTCATTTAACCCGAGACAGATCAACGACCGTAGCTTCACGTCCATCTGGGCGTGGGCCGCATCATGGCTTTGGTTAATCGATTGCACACAACGGTACAGTAGCTCCTCGGGCGTTAGCACCTTACCGTCCTCATCGAGCCGATACGTTTTGCACAGCACGAGGCGCGAGTAAACCGATTCAAAATCCTTCTCCACTTCACGCGTTGCTGCCTCCTCGATAAACAGCCACGGATGGCACGGTCCACCAAGAAACGAGGGACGCTTCATGCCGTGCTCGAGCACCTGCTTGACGGTGGGCGCTAGTGTACCCCGTACCAGATCCGTCACCGTTTCCGAGATCGCATCATCCCCGGCACAGCTGTACTGCTTGCTACGCTCGTCCAGCAGCTCAACGAACTTGGCCGGAAACCAACCCCGCAACCCGTTCAACTCACCCACCCAACAGTGCTCGTCCTTCTGGCTCACGATCGTGATGATATCGTTCTTCCGGAAGCCCAGCTCATCGTCATCGTGCCGCTCGAAGTCGTGCAATGCCTTCGCACGGCGGCTGCGCGTCCTCGAAACGTTAATGTAATTTTCGTGATCCTTCGCGTGGCTATCCATACCGTAATCGGCCACCAGCTTAATGTGGGCCGCCAGCTTCGGTTCGATTGCGAGAAAGTGGCGTGCCACCTTCAGGATCGCCTCTCGCAGATCCACCAACAGTTCGGTCGTGCGGATGTTTTTGCACTTCAGCTCATCGTCCCCTTCGGTGCCGTTGCCGAACAGGATCGTTTGCAGCATGGATTTGGATTTTTTCATCTGCCGACGTACGAGCTGTTGCTTGGGAAGGTTCGAAGCCGCTTCCGGATTGCCAACCAGTCCACCCTGATCGGCCATTAGGTAGGCAAGATGGCGTCGACGGTGCGTTTCAATTACCATCGGCGATAGGGAGCCACCGACGTCGAGCGATACCGCGAACAGATGCTCCACGTCGTCGATATCGCCCGGAAGGTCCGAGAGGGAGTTAAAGATTTGGGCCGAATTTTCCAAATTTTTCACGTTCGGTTCCTTAATCTTCAACAGACCGAGCGTCAGCTGGAACAGCACGATCGAACCATCGTAGAAGAACCAGTCCCAAATGCGCAACAGAATCTTCATGTGGACGACGCTTGCGAACAGGGTCAGAAACCAGTGGAGTGTGATGAGGGACAGTTCGATATCGTGGCTTTTGAGCGTTTCGTCCACCACCGACAGATAGTTGCCGATGAGCGTCTGCATGACACGCTGGTCGGCCTGAATGCCGAGCAGGGTAGACGAGTAGTAAGAGGCCGGCAGCAGGTCCTCCACGATCGTTGCCATCATCCAGAAGGCGTCCTCTTCCTCGAGCAGCAGCAGCAGCGATGCCGCAATTACGCCCGTCCCCTGGCAATATCCTATGTCGGGATAGAGCCAAGCGATGCCACGCAGGATGCGTCTCAACCGTGGCACTCCGGTTCCGTTCAGCGAGCTGAAGCAAGCGTTCGTAGGCATGATACGCAGCAGATCTTTTTCGATCTGTTTCGAAGTCATCAGTTGATCGTTGGAAGATGCTTTTACGATTTCTTGGTAGCTTGTTTCCGATTTTAGCTTCTTCTGCAACGCACCGGACAGACGCATCCACATCTGGGGTCGCAGAGAGTGCGGAATGCCAGCCCGTACCATCGAGCGTAGTTTCTCGGTACGGGGCAGCACCACATCAACGCTTTCCCACGTCAGTTCGGTCGCTTCCTTGTTGTGAGAAAACTCTAGATGAGCGATCCACTGCAACCGTTGGGCCGGATCTTCGATAAACGGTATGGACAGCAGCTTGTTTGAACTCGGTTCCGGACCGTCCTCTTCCTCGACCCGAAACCCAAACTCGTCGAACCGATAGTCGGGCTGATGGTTCGGTGGTTCGTCCGGATCCGGTTGGCCCAGCTTGGTCAGTATGTCCTGTGGCCACATGGAGGGTGTCAGGGCGGAAAAGGGACCACCGGCTGTGGGCCGCACACCTTCGGCAATGTGGAGTCCACCGAGCGCCAGTTCCACCATGTCGGTATCATCTTCCGAGTTGGCCGATTCGAGCTTTCGCTACACAAGGGAAAATGAAAAGAATCAGATAGGACGCGTGAATAGATTGCTGTGTATGCGCTGCTATTGTGCGTACCATATGTTCCTCTCTGCCAACGTAGCCTTCATGGTCGCGTGAACCAAAAAATGACATCGTCTTCAACAGAGATGTTTTGGGGTTTTCCTGCTGTGTGTTACTGTGATGAACGCTGTAATCCCCCTGGGTAACGGGTTGCGAAAAGCTTCCCAAAGGTATTTGCCACACTCGTTCAACGCAAGTACCACTAAAAAACTATGCTACGCACATACGGAACGGGCACAGAAAACACAAATTTCCCACCCTTTACCACCGATGCCACCCACCGTCACGACGATGACGACCAATTCAAAACAAAGTTCCTCAACCTACATCCAGTGGGTGGCAACCTAGCTGGGATGAAAACACACTGGAACGAATGATTAATAACCAGTTTAAGGATAGGGTTGTGAACTACATAAACAACAAATGAATTGAAATTATTGAACACATTGGTACACTAACCTGCTTGCATATAATATGAGAATTGTCTGTTTTTCTCCATTCGAAACGTGTGAATCAATTCGGGGTTGTATGCCTCTGAATGTTGATGCACAGTGGGACCAAAGTGGGTATAGGAACTAGGTGGGCTCATAGGTTTGCGGCGGAATTTACGTTTGACAGTTACGGGTTCGATTCAGATACGCGTATCTTCAATCACACACACGCGTATTTACACTTTACTCCGGACAGCACAACCAGATGGAGCACGCACACATTAACAAACGATCGAACCCGTAACTGTCAAATTTTACTTCATTTTTCCATGCGCAGTTGTCAAATCGTTAGGCATAAGCCCACCTAGTTCCTATACCCACTTTGAGTGGGACAGTGGGAAAAATGACAGTTTGCACAATTATTGTGTGTGGAAGAAATTGTGCAATAACGTTCCCAAATACCCAAATCCGTAGTTCGAAAAAAGAATGAGCAGAAGTGCAGCACAACAATGAAAAAGATAGACAAAAATTAAAAATCCTTATTGTAAAGCGGTGGCTCGACTAAAGTTGAGGCAAGCGCGATCTATTTTTTTTTATGAGCGAACTGTCAAATGTCGCGCTCCTGACTTCGCGCCTCGATCCTGCATTGCAGGAAAAATGAAGCGTTCGCGCATTGATCGCGCTTGCCTCAACTTTAGTCTAGCCACCGCTTAAGAGCTTGAAATGAACATATAAAGTACCACTATGTACATGAAATCCTGGAAGGATCTCATAAAGCGATCTCAAAGCTAGAAAAAAAATCAGTGTTGATGAGAACTTGAAATCTCGATTTTAACATCTTCCGAAATGGATAAAATTGCGATGTTATAGCACCTATCATGTAAATCCTTTTGAGCTGTATCTGTCCATCTGAACGGCGCTCAATCAATCGATTTGAAAACGAAATTTTCTCGAGCTGCTGTTTCGTTCAAATGAACATGGATTCAAACGCAAAGGGTTAAAAATATTACTTTCAATGTTTGGACGTTTTTAAACCTATTTGACCCAAAACCGGCTAGTGAAACTATTTGTTCAGATGTCGTTTTTAGATTTCTCGAATAATCCGACCAGCCACGAATTCGAAGTTCGAATTATTGCAAACTTCGATAAAATTCGTGCGTTATTCGAAACCCTTCGGCATTGTTCGTGAGGTCGCGTTTACAGCCGGCCGTGTACAGTACTCGAGCTACCGAGCCGCGCCATCTTGTTGAGAAAGATATACACACGGACGCGAATCGTGAGCAGTACTTCGGACCGTGGAGGATCGCGCGTAGAAAACGGTGTGTGATCTTGTGGTAAAAAGGGTTCATACGCAACAGAAGATGAAGTGTAGCTGCTAGCAAAACCAGAAGCCGCCTGGGCCGGGGTGTACGCGTGTGTGCGATTAGTGTTCCGAAATTTTCACTCCATCGCACAATCCCTCATCCCGTTTTGTGGTGTTGCAGCGGGCCAATGTTTGAGTATATGTTGTGACGACGGCGAGAAGAGTGTGTGTGTGTGTGTGCGCGCACAAGCGTGTACGTGTGTTAGTGAGAAGAGAAAGGGCTTCAACACATCATACTGCTTTGGGTGTGTATGTGTGTATGTGTGCGTGTGTGTGTGCGTGCATGTATTTCGGATGCTGGCGGATAAGCTCGAATGTTGTTCGTCGAGGAAGCAAAGAAGTAAATCAAATTTCGCTCGTGGCAAAATACATCCTCGCTCCCATCTATATCCGGTGCAAAGTGAACCCACGGTGAAGCAAGCGACTATCTGCAACTTGCAGTACGCCGAATATCGGCAGGAACCATTGCATGATGGATTGCAGGGTACTGGGTGTGCGTGCGTCCGAGTGAATGGTTAGTAAAAGTCAATTTTTCTTAAAAGCTTCGACTATGCATGTTGCAGTGTTCCAGTGTGTATTTCCCAACGAGTCATGGCGATGGATGTGCAAAGACCGATAAGGGAAATAGTTTCCGAATGTGTGAACGCAATTTCCGTACTTCATATCCGTGGTTAGCGAATTCGGTCAATTCTCTTCATCCCCCGGGGAGAAAACAAAAAAAAGAAGCTTATGTTGCGTGTGTTTGCTTGTGTGGAAGTATGGTGTATGTGTGTGTGCGTGTGTATGTAAATATAGGAACGGGTAGATGGTGTGCGAGAGTGGCGTGTAGAAAGAGGCAGAGTATGAGGAGAATTTTATGGTGAGAGCAAAAAGAGCGTGTGTGCGCACGCTTGCCGTCCGTCGTCTGTGGGTGCTCTGATGCGTTCTTATGTTCTCTGATGCTCAGTTAAAACCAACTGTAGCGAATTTCTTTTCCCTCCTCGTCACACAGACACACCACTACCAATACCGGAACATCTCTTTATGGGAGGGTGGGAGGGGGGCTTCCCTTCGACAACGTTGGTGACGGCGGCGACTGTCATCATCTTTCGCAAAGCGAAACACGAAAACAGTGTGACACTGCGCGGGTTGTTATTATTGTGTTGATGAAGCACGGCCAACGAGACAGAGGAAGCAATCTGAATATTGCTTTCCAAATGCGTTCGTTGCACCGTTAGAAGTGCGTTCGGATGTCCGGTCTAGATGATGGCGTGCTACGTGCTTGCTACAGATTGGAAGAAATCACTGCTCTAAATCGCATAGTGCGCCGATCTTTCGAAATGATCGAACTGGTCCCCACCATGAGCAAGCCGCAATCGATGATATAAGACCAACAACAAACCGGAACGTCGTTGGTAGCTGGTTTGTTGTAATGCAAACACAGTCTGTATACACTTCCATTGGATCGATCATATACTCAAGTGGTAATTGTTTTCGTTTACTTTTAGGATAATGTCTGTAGTGCACACAGCAACAGCTGTTGTTACTGGTGTGTGGTGTTTGGAAAGTGGGTCGCCCAATTCCCAGCCCGGTATGGTGCGTGAAGTAATGCCTTTCCCAAGGTCATTTACAAATCACCCATTAGAAGCCCCGAACCACACAGGCTTACCACAGCTGCCAATGGAAGCAGCAAGCAAGCAATCTTTTCGCAGCCTTCTCTGATGGGGGGATATGAGTAAATTAATTGTGTGAAAATTGTGGCCATTCTTGCATCGCCCGCTTGTGGGGGTTTTTTTCTCTTCTCCCTCAGTGTCCGTACAAGTCGAGTGGGACCAGTGGAAAGCTTCACCGGTTCATTGATAGAGCGGCATACGAATGAGCGGCCTAAAGCGGAAGCGCTAGATCGTGGCAATGTGATGGAAAGTTTTCGCAACTCTCCTCGCGCAAGCATTACCGGGCCACATGATCTTCTATCTAAAAGTAGCAACGGAAAGCGTCACGCAATGTGCACTGCGTTTGGTGATCGCCCCGTGTGTTTAGATTTTGTAGTAGTGGTGGTGGTGGCGATGGCAACAGCAGCCCAATGTGTACGTTGCCATCATGTTGGTCCCCCCGCTCATCTCACTTTCGACTCACGATCGCCGGATACTTCTTCTCACACAGCTTTACATTACATACCGCGTGTGTGTGTGTGTGTCTGTGTTCCCATCTACCCTCGATGTCTATTGAAACGTTTAATATGACCGCAATACGCCACTGCTATGTGAGCCCCCCCACACACACCCAACACATACAAAAACGGTTTCCGGGATGAATGTGGGAGTGCTTTTTTTTGTAGAGCAATGTCTGAAAATTTCCAAAAAAGTGTAATGAATCAATAGGTAGTGCATGTTCAGGCAAATTTGGCATTACATTAAAAAAACGGTTGACAATCGGGTAGAGTCGCGTATCCAAGGCACCAAGCAGCCACATATGTGTAGGTATTTCATCGGGCGTTGAGTTGAGAGGCGCGCCTTGAATTTGTTCCGTATGCTGCGCTGCATTCCAATAACTCCGCTGGGAAGTCAGTCTAGTGGAGCTAATGCAAGAATTGCATTCTTCTCCGTACCGGAACCCGGTAGGGGGCGGCGGCCTCCCTTACGATCTGCGCGATATGAGCGCGGGTGAAGATGAATTTGTGCAAACCTTCTTGCCTACTCTTTCTTTTCCGCTCTCTCTCTCTGTTTTTGATCTCACCATCTTTCTCTCAAATGCATTTTTGCTCCCATTTTCGGATGCAACTTTCCTAACGGATTGGGCAATGGAGCAATGGAATTTCTACTAGCTGACGACGACGAAACACACGGCACAATCGGCAGCAGTACGAAAGTACGAAACGAATCAAACTGGCGATGGTTTTTAGGGAAAAGAAACTCGAGAGGGACTTCTTCCGAATGCGACACACGCGGGGCGTTTCTTCCTTTCAATCTCATGGTCTATTTCGGGTTGATCTGGCGTGTCTGGCACGTATAATCAGCAACGTTAAGCAGTTTGCTGCTTCTGTACGCTGTACTCTCGGTGCCGTTGCTCTCCAATTTGATGCTGAACTGGTAAAGTTTTTAGTTGCAAAAGCAAAGGAGCTTCTTCTGTCCACGTCCTGTCGGTTAAGAATCCGTCATTACAACAAGGAAGCGAATCTAAATTTGTCCATGTAGAAAGCGGCCTTGCTTATTTGTCTTTGAATATTACTGTTTATTGGTAACAGTTCTTGCTGAGTTATAAGACAAAAATAGTGTAACATGCGCCTTTTTCCCCGTATGCATTGATAAAGTGATTAAAATTGTTAAACCAAAAATGTTTCACACCATCCGGGGAACAACAAACGGATGGAGCGAGATGTTCTGTTTGAGTATCTCACTCATCCGGTTCGATTAAATCTCTCTCTCTCGCCAGGGAAAAAAAACGGCCGAAAGCCGGAAGAGGAACCCGACACCGGCCGGATGGCGCTGCGCGTTCCCAATGACCCATGTAACAGGTCATTTGAGAATGTGTTACGCTAGATTAACCTTCCCCAACCGGTTGGAAGTCGGAATCGCCCGACGCTGCCAAAAACCCACCAGCACACGTCAAATGTTGCTGCGAGTATTTTGTCATCTTGGTGTCATCCTTTTGCCCGGTTGGAATCTCCCTCGGTCACGCAATGCTGGGCGCCTCCATTGGTGGATCCTCTGAGGGCGCGCTGTGTCGGAACAATCGTTGCTGCATGGTTGAGTTTTAACCCTATGACTTCATTTTGCGTGACAAGCGTTTTTCCGAGCATGATGCACGGATCAGGAACATCGGTGTATCAAACATTACACTAATCAATTTGAGGGAATGTTTGTGTACTCTGGAAATGGTTTAATTTCAAAATTATTTTCACAATAATATTGCTATGCGATGGTAGAAATAAAAATCATTCTGTTTGTACATACGACGAGTTCTGAGGAGAAGCAATGAGAACGAATATGTTTCTTCCTTTTCCTGCTTATCGGTCGGAAGATAGGGAGATATTCGTATCCGTATTAAAATGTCAGCTCCATTTACCCAAGCCGTACGATTTTCTGACCGATAATGGCAGCATTTATTTAGAGTTCTGGAGTTCTGGATTTTCTTTTGCACGGGTAATTCTGGTCTGTTAAACTGTTGCCCATTAGAGTGGTTTACCGGGTTGATTTCGGCCGGAAACTACACAACACATCGATGAACTCTCTCTATATGAAGATAAGATGTTAGATCCATGTGTATCGTTATGCTTATGCTTACTGGATATTTGGCCAATAGTTAGTGTTGCAACTGCTATAATATGGGCATCTCATGGAAGCCGGCTCCATTTTTCTTGACCTAATTTTTAGACAGCAAGGAATTAAGATTTGAAAGAAGCTTCTTAAGATGGCAGTACTTGGGGATGAATCATTTTAAATTGTAAAGAAAAGAAATCCGTTAAGACCACTTTTTGTCCAGGAAGTACAAACGATCGCTGGCTGTTTTCTATACCTTATCGCTGTTTGGAATCGCGAAGCAGATGCATTCCAATGCAGAAAATCCATCCTGCACATCCTCTGTTCACTGCGCGTTTGTTGTTCTGCCGTGCCTAAGGCATGAGAGAGGGTTTTATGAATCTTTCCCTGTAGTGCTTCCGACGTAATATGTAAGCGACGCGTAAAGCATTCAACGATCGCGCCGATTATCTGATGTTGTTGTGTTGTTTTGTTAGAAGATGGTTTGTTTTGTTCGTCAAATGCAATGCACTAGGCGAGCGGTCATCACTGTAGGTCGATCTATTGTATTGACCACTGTTTAAAATCCAGATTGCACTCACTGCCAGTTAGTGTAGTTTAGTTAGTATAGTGCGTTTGCCTATTGAAGTTAGCGTAATCATCGCGAAGGCCGACATTAGCCTTCACAAAGACTGGGGGGAGAGTTGTCCGGTGTAGATTAAAATGAAAATAATCATAGCAATCGATGCAGGTTGCTATGACGATAGCGAGCGCGCGTTACACTGTTCGCTAATCCGATTGCTAATAGCGAGAATTTGACGTTTGTTTTGTGGCGCGGCGCTGGCGGTGATGTGGGTGGGAGGACCTAAGGAAGATGCGACTGCTGTAAACAAAGTTCACTCGCTGCAAAGGCGGGATGATGTGTAGTAGTTGGAAGAGTTAGGGACCAGGCCCGTGCAAGCGCGTGGCGCGTTAGAAGTAGGTCAAATCGTCCATGGGTTGATCGTCTTCCTGTAACATAGCTACCATTATAGACTTTATAATAATGTAAAATAGTTTACAAAAGCAAATACTTCACAAACACTCAGTATTCTAATATATCTTTTGTTTTTCTTTTTTCCTTTTCTAGATATTGAACACCGTACCAACGAGTAGGAGCTCGACTGAGAATTCAAAGAGGTCAGCTAAGAGGAATTAATCACGAGCCAGCTCAAGACTTCCACTATAGCACCTCATGCTCCGATCTCTCTCCCACACGCTCTTGCGCTGTTTTTTTTCTCTCGCTCACTCGTGTGAAGGATTTTCCACTGACTAATTCCAGCATTTCTGACATAGTGCTCATCAAATACACACATCTTCTCTGTAAGAAGCGTCGCGGTGGAAAAGTTTTCATTGTTGACTGCATCACACGCACACACTAAAGCATCCAGCAAGATTTGTTTGCTAATAAAATTGCCATTATTGCCCAGTGCTGTTACCCAGGCGCTTAAGTAAAGGAACGAGTGTATATCATATAGTTTTAACCAGTTTTAAGTTGGTTCCAGTTGTCTGGCGCATCTGAGAGAGCATTGTGGGTACCAATGAGTGCTTTTGTTTCTATTTTAGGTTGCATTATCAGTCCAGTGAGTGGTGTTCATGGTTTTGAAATCGATAGCGTTCCGGTGTGAAATGTGAGCAAAAGCAACAAAAGAAAGCCCATATTTAGCAGTCGGCAAGGAAGTGGGAAAAGAAGCGTGGGCTTTCGTCGTCGTCGTCGTCGCAAGAAGATTAGTAGTGAAGAAAGTGTGAAGAAAATAGCAAATTAATATCAGTGGTGCTGATCAGTTTCGTGCGCGTGTGTATTCGTTGCATACTTGTCTCCGTTGCATTATCCAAGTGCAAATTGCCAGGCAGTGATCGAGCATCCTTTCAAAGCTGATTTATTTTATTTTTATTTTTAAGTTGGTTTTGTTTGGCTGAAACCAAGCGCAGGTGTAGCGTGTGCGTGTGCGTGTGTGTTTACCCGTGTGTCTGGTATGTATGGTGGTGTGTGTTGGCGCGAGTGTCTGCCAGGGGCATGATAGTTTCCCCTCGATTGGCTTCACTACTCAACACTAGCGGAGGTATCGGTGGTGGTCGTTGCAGTGATTGCAACGCCATCGATTCCATTACCATCACCAGTGGCAGCAGCAGCAGCAGCACGGATCGTTACGACGGATCCTTGTACGGAACACGTGCAAACGGAGTGCCGGACGCGAGCAACAACGGCATCAGCAACTTGTTGATCGGTGCATTGCACATCGGCAGTGCCGACAACAACCACAACATCGTATCGTCGTGCGGTGATAACAACAACCATCAGCGCACCTTGGTAGCGGGACAGGAAGCGGTCAGCAAAGCGATAAACCGTAGTGAAAAAGTGGAAAGTTTTCAGCACGGTGGAAATCATAGTTTCAACGCACGCGCACCGGCAGCAGCGATCGAAAAAGATCTAAACAAACGCGATAGTGTGTGCGATCGTGCCGCAATTGTGCAGCGCCGTGGTGAGCGAGGTAGTAACGTGTTCGGGGCCGGGTTTTACGCAAGCGGCAACACGAATCGAACCGGCGCAACGGAAGGAGCGGCGGCATCGTTTACGGAAGTTGCAAGTCTCGGTGGGGGCAGTGCGGTTGGCGGAGAAGAAGCGGCAGGATTTGAAGGCAGTGTGGGTGGCGGTGGAGGAGGCGAAGGACGAGTGAGACGTATCGTGACGAGCGGTCAGCGGCAGCCGGAATCGTTTTCCACGAAAACGGCCAGCAGCAGTAGTGCCGACAGCGGTGGAGGTGGTGGCGGTGGAGGTGGTGGTGGTGGTGGTGGTGGCGGAACCTCTCGGCAGGAGGGAGTTGACATCGTTTTGCCGGTTGCCTTGTACGTCGGGGTAGTGGGAAGTGGTCGGCGGCAGAGCTCGCAGGGCGGCGGTCCAGCGTCCCATCCGTCCCTGGACGATCCAATCGGTGGAATTGTCGTAGTGCACGGCGGTGACTGTACGAGCAGCGGGGGCAGTAGTGGTAGCAGCGGTGATCACGGGGTCGGGGGCAGTGATATTATCAGTGGTAATAGTGGGGCCGGCAGTAGTGCTAGCTGCAGCAGTACCGCTAGCAGCGGTAACGGAATTGCCGGTTCGGTGGTCGCACCGGAAGTGCTCGGTGGCAGCTCGTTGTTCGGTTCGATCGGTACCGGAAGGGGGGAAGCGGCGGGTCGCGACGGTAAGGATCGCGAGGACGAGGGTGGGTCGAGTGGGAGCGGGGGGAGCGGCAAGCGCATCCTTGCCGTGAACCGCAACATCGACGATCTGCTGTTCGGTAGCGATCTCGACTCGCTGATCAACGACAATATCATTTATGGCTTCAAGTCGCTAAAGGTGAGCCGCGCTCAGTCCCAGGATCAGCTGGACTATCAGCAGCAGCAGCAGCAGCAGCAACAGCAACAGCAACCGTTTTATCATCATTACCATTCAAATCCACTGCATTTGCAACAGCATTTAGTGGAACAGCAGCAGCTGCCGAACACGTCGCTGGGTTACCAACCGTACCAGCCACAGCATCTGCAGCATCAACTGCACACCGGCCATCATCAGCAGCCGCCGCACCAGCAGCACCAACAGCAGCAATCACACATTAGCCATTGGATTGAATCGGAAATTAGAGCAAGCGGCAGTAGCAACAACAGCAGCACCATGTTGGCCGACAAAGCGAAACAGAAATGTAAGTACTTGCTATAAAGTAACGTTTTTGTTTGTAGCAGTTTAATAGAGAGCAGGATTATATAGTTCTTTCTTCTTTTGGGAACCAGTACCCAATACTTTGAGAATTCGATGCAGAGTCTGTAAATACATTAGTGTTGTGCTTAATGAATCTTGTTCGGAGAGTCTTTCATATGAATCTTTGGTGAAGAGTCATTCAAATCACGATTCGACTCGCGAAAGATTCGTGAATTCTGTAAAAATTAATAAATCTCCAAAAATTTATGATTTTGCGCATTCTATACACATCTGCTTCTTCTTTCTTGGCCTAACGACCTCTTAGGTCATGCCTGCCATTTCTGGCTTACTAGACTTATTGTTACCGCATAGTTGGATAGTCAGTCCTCACTATGGGGGAACGGGCCAGATGAGACTTGAACCCCGGTCCTGTCGTGCGAAGATCGGCGCCGCTGTCGCATCTACCACCGGGTCGGGCCTATACACATCTCGACTTCAATTTGACGTGTTCTTGGATGAAATTCTGTGAGGGATTGGTTAGGAATACTTTTCGAGGGATACTCACAGGATGATACGCAAGGATAACCAACCTATAAAAAAATATGATAATCGAAAAATGGAAGTAAAACAGGAATTTTCTTAAGACTTCTTGGATTCATGATGTTTTGAGGATTCATAAATCTTTGAGGATTCATGATTTTTTTGTGATTTACGAATCTTTAAGGATTCAAGGATTCAGAATCATTCATGCAGTTTAAAAAAATATTCAGATTCATGAGTCTGACCCAGATATTTACCCAACACTAAAATATATTGTACTTTGCCTTGGTCTACTTTATTCATTCTATCAACTGGTCGGCGGTACCTAACCCATTAGTCATTACATTTATGCATATGACATTATACAACAGAGCAGAGCACACTATTTTAAGGTTCCGTTTCTGGGGGTCAGAGCTCTAAGTTGAGAGAGCCAGCCTGCCAGCCGACGTCTGGATCGTACGTCTGGGACAATTTACGCCCGCAATCCCCAAATCGTCTTACGATATCCGCTCGGACGGCTTCGGACGGTGCTTCACCCCACGGTTCACCTATAAAGGCTACAAAACTTTCTCCGCGATGCAAAAACTTTTCCCCGAGCCCGATCGACCGATTTGCGACACGCGCTGACAAGAAATCGGATTTTTCGCTCCGTTTTTGGAGCTGTAATTAAAACGCATAAAATGTTAAGGGCATCCGTAGGTATTGGTGTGATGTGTTTGGTGCGAGGGATGGGAAGGTCCTGTTTTTGGTGGAAAATTACCAAACCCCATCCCTAGGGTATTTGCGTGCGCGCGCGTTTGTGTGTGTGTGTGTTGATGACTACCGCAGCTACAGCTGCTAAGAATATCGTCCATCGTCTACGTGGTTGTTGTTTGTAGTACACACGGTTTCTTCAAAGTTTGTACCGTGGGCAGTACGGCCGTTATGCTAGGGCAGTTCTGGGTGTTTTACTTTACCTTTCCGTTTTTAATTGGAACGATCCGGTCTCGGCAGTATAATGAAAATGCTTCCCGGGAGAACATTTTATGTGGGGGGGTACACCGACATCATAAATCGAGTATCTAATCAGTAAAACGTTTCAAGCGTGCTTGATTAATTCTGCAGCTCTTTGCCTTTTAACGTAGACTTTATATATGTAAAATGGTTTTTTGAATTCTGAAACTCAATAGTTAGATTAGCAATTGTGCAATTGATGGAGCTCATCGTGTGACGCATGTAAAATTTATTACAATCATCGAAAAATTAACAAACAAAAGAAAAGTGGGGAAAACACAATCACTAATAAACGAGCTCTTTATTATTTCCAACCATAAATGGTTCTGTGTGGTGCTGTGTTTCCCGGTACCCAACCTACCATCCTTTGGAGACCATTGCTTCCGTAAACAAAGACACTAAGAAAGTCATCGACATAGGGAGGATCTCTTTGTGTGGTTGCTTCTTAACTTCAACAGCTGCCATCCCTTGTGCCCACTTTCTTTCCTTCACCGAAGAAACATTCACGAAGATAGACAAGAAAAGGGTCGTGTTGGGGTTTTCCCTGTTGGTGGTGACACGTGACACACATCTTCTCGTCGCATCCTTGTTACTAACCTGCATCACTACGGTTTTATATCGTGTTTCAAAGGAAATTCCTAATAAAGTGTACGGATGTGTGTGTTCTTTGTGTCGATTGTGATGGTTGGGAATTTCGGAAATGTAAAACACTGTTTCCATTTGCCGCTATGCGCCTCCATTAGGTGGTCATCGCAATAATGGAGGCGCCCAGTAATTCGTCGAAGCATTGCGTTTGAAGTTGAAGCAGCTTTTTGAATTTAAATTACGGGCTTTCAATAGTGGTAGTGTATTATTCTATATTTATTAGAAATATAAGAAAATATGCTACACAAAAACCAGAAACCAGAATTGCTTGACTAATTTGCGTTGGAATTATTCTACGTTTATGGAAAAAAAGTATTGGAAATCCCTATGCTCCGGGTTGAATTGTTTGTGCAGCTGTGGGACAGGAGGAGATAGGTTCCTAGAACTAGAATAATGTTGCTGCATAACGTGCCTTTTGACTTAAGGAAGAAATGCATTAAAATTCGTTGCAATTACCATCAGCTGTCTGCTCCCATTGACAACAATAAACAAGGTGTTCAAGGTAAATTTGACCTACGGATTTTTTTTTTGTTGGAGAAATTGATCATTTAGGGGAATTTATTTTTGTAGAAAGAGTAGCTCAACATGCGAATTATTGAAATAATTTAAAATATCCACCTTCGGCATCAATTATGACCTCGATCTGGCTCCTTAACCTGGTGCAAGTCCTGGAAAACAGTGTCCCTAAGAAGGGTCACAAAAATAGACTTAATTCTCTCCACTAGTTCGGCCTTGATGTTGCTGGACGATCGATTAGTATCACGTTCAACTTCGCCTTAAACAAAACAATCCAAATGACTAAGATCCGGTGAGTTAGGAGGTCTCACATTTGGCGCAGCGAAGTCATCAACATTGTCGCCCAACCGTTTTATAGTTCTAGCAGCCATATAACAAGGTGCGGAATCCTGATAAAACACTAACGGCCTACCATTGGCCACTCTAATCATCCCGAATCAGCCCGAATTTAGATCTTGGAGTAGTCGCGCCTTCCCGATCGTCCAAGAAAGCATCGGTGCGAACGCAATCTTGTCGTCGAGAATGTTTTCTTCTTCTTGGAACTTCTTCGTAAATGATGTTGCTTGCTTCCAGAGAACACAGCACACTCTCCATGATATCCCGGTTCTGCATTCTGGCGAGGATCATCATTCGGTACGTGATTCGTGTCCCCATTTCGGACGAGTTAAACATTTTTGCTGCACTTGAAACTTTTTCACCAGTTAGTATACAACGTTAGCTAGCTCTCGATTGACGTATTGATATGATATGTGGGCAATCTGTCACATTCACCTTGAACATCCTGTACTAGCGAAGTTTTTATATGCTTTTCGGTGTAATATAATAAGTAAGTGTGATGTTCCTGGATGGTCCGGCCCGGTGGTGATGCGACAGCGGCGCCGGTCTTCACACGGCAGGACCGGGGTTCAAGTCTCATCTGGGCCGTTCCCCCATAGTGAGGATTGACTAACCAACTATGCGGTATCAATTAGTCTAGTAAGCCAGAAATGGCAGGCATGATCTTAAGAGGTCGTTAGAAGAAGAAGATGTTCCTGTGAAAGAAGAAGAAGATGTTCCTGGTTGTCGAATTCGTATCCTGTGGAAACCTTAATGTTTGTGTCGGACTTCACTTTGTGCAACAATTGGATGACACGCAACATGATGCTGCTTTCATCCACTTCAAACGTGTCGTAACAAAAAGATGCACTGTGTTGCACTTGTTAGTCGTTTCTGCCCTTCTGCCTTATTATATACTTCACGCTTTATTTCTCGCGTTGTATTGAAAAGAGAAAGAAAAAAGAAACGGTTCTTATCGCTGCACTTATCAACTACCGATCGTGCACCTCGTTAGGCCTTTATCTTAGCCGCAGTGATCAGCCACAGGTACTGCAAGGCTTCACCTTATCGTCAACCCGTTACCATTATCAGCTGTCACTTATTGCGCAATATCCCAGATTGTAACTGGACACTTGACACGGGGATGTCAGCGGCACAAACGCGCGCGCGGCAGGTAGAAAAGTGCGTCGTCACCTTACCTCCTGACGACGAGAGGTACGAATCGCGCCAACATCCCTAATGTTGTCATGGGGCTCATACAGTTCTGTGTTACTTGTACTTATTATCAACGTTTCTGCGATGCTGTGACAACTTTCGGGGTTGCCTTAGTCCTATTTATGTGGACTTTTTTTCGAACATTCTAGTGGGAGAGTCGTTTGGGCGGAGGGTGTCGTGGATGGATCGTCTCGCACTGTCTGGGCTTATCAGTAGCGCTTCGTACAAAGGGAGAACGTGAATACGTTTCGTTTGTTTGAATGTGTGACGCAGATTCGTATATTATCATGACAGCACCACATGTCGGGCGGGACACGCTGCTCTACTCCTTTCGCCCTGGGGCAATGTTTATGTGTCCTGTGTGTTGGTGGTTTAGAATTGCAGCACGCAACAAGGGCGCCACGATACGGGGGAAACGTGCGCCACGATACGGATGAAATTTTGAAACCATTCGAAAGATGAAGTAACCAAGCCCCTGCTTATCAGAGGCAACGTACGGCGCTCATGATTGTGACGTGACACAGTTCGCAGGAAATTTCGGTCACGGTCGCCCGAACGCACACCTTTACCTGGTCGCGCTGTAAATGAATGCCAGGGTGATTTATTGCTGTCAATCGATGTCTGTTTGGTGTTGATTTAAAGGTTTCTCGTTTATCCTGCGCTTCATGCCTTTTGAGCAGGGAATTGATTCTACGGCGTGTATTCAGTGTGCGTCAAAACAATGTTTAACGTAAATTATACAAAACTGTCTTTAGAATTATACTTTTCTTGGAGACACTGTCAATTTCTAAAGTTCTAAAGTGTTAGGTTCGCGTTAACATGCTAACCCAGCATGTGTGGCAAAAATAATATCCCATTCAATGGTTCCTAACCTAGTTCTTTTGGTTTTGGCGTTTCACTTTCAAACTTGTACCGTCCATCGAGCTCCTGGTTCGTTAACTCTTCTGCCGGTTGCATCAGCCGTGTGTGTAGAATTTCGATCGAGATCCTATAATTAAATCGAGTAAAGGTTTTTCATTTGGGGTTCGGGTCTTTTCTTCCGTCTCACGGGGACGGAATGAATTAAAGTGCAAAAGGAGTGCGTCACTAATGCGAAATACTTTGTAGTAAGGTGCGGAAAGCAGTAGTAGCTGGTAGTAATTAGATGTATAGTGGATTGCTTAACCAAACAGTGCGATTATGGCAATCAATATTTACATACTATTTATGTAACAGGAACAAATAATAAAAGACTGATGCATGTACTTATTTTCGAATATCTACGGTTGATGCATTGCACACCGGAAAAATAAACATTTTATTACGAAAGCCTGCGTTAAGCTGTGCTGTTTTTGCGTCATCAATACTAACATCATATATACACACACACACACAGTATTGGCCATTTTTATCTACAGCTCGCTGTGGCAAACGCACATTAGCGCAGCAAGATCAGCTGTGTGGTGTGTCACTCTACGTTCATTTACAGGTGATCTGTAAACGTTGCAGCTTGTCACATGCTTCACAGAATGACGCGCAACATGTATATAGCTCTTCCCATTATCTCCATGCCCCCGTTTAAAGCAAATCATACTCTACTCTGCAGTGCAGCTCCACTGTATTTAGAAGAAGGAATCCGAAGATTCCGAAAATGTTTTATATTGTATTTCATTATTTGTGTTAGATGGTTCTCTCCTGTTTAATGGAGGGACTTGATTGCACCTGGTGGACGGAATGATGGCAATTACAACAAAAACCCAGCTACTGAAAAAAATGTACCTTAGTTACACGTTACAGTTCTAATGCCACTTGATACAATTTGTGATCGTTGGTGTAGTGTGTGTGTAGTATGATATAGTAAGACCAAACACACGATATTTGTCGTGCATCACCGTTTTGCTGAGCGCTTTCTTTCTGCTGCGCAACTCTGTCAAGTCTGGCTGGCCGTGAACGATCATATTTGAGTGTGTGTGTGTGTTTGTTTGCCTTCCGAACGTCTGCAACTCGGCCAGAGTTCGGGTTATTTGCTGTAAGATTGCGCGTGCACGTGAACGTACAGTGAAACGGGGCGCCGGGTGCGCTACATCCGCAAAGAAATGCAAATACACAATGCCCACAACGGTGTGTGGAGCGAACCTGCTCGGTACCCTGCTGCTACCGACATAGAGAGGTGCTCACGATAAGGGAGCACCAGCAACAGCACATGCTTCGAAAGCTAGGTGTTATCGTGCGTAACAGACTCACAAACCGGAGACAAATGATTGCTGGCGAGAGTTGTGTCGTGTACCTGGAAACATAACGAACTTCAGCGTTACAGAAGCTAGAAGCGGGAAGGACAAGGCGTGGAAGAAGCGACAAGCATGCGAATTTTAGGATGGCTACGTGAACGTTGACGCGAACGATGACGAGCATTCATGACTGACGCTTTAGGTAGACGAAAGGGCAGACAAATAGAGCGATGGCACGATTGGGATGGTATTGAATGGGGTATCAACGCGAAGGGGGAAAGTGATCCATTTTTGTTCGACTGCTGCGTATCGGCGGCGGCTATTTTGGGTCGCATCATTTGGTAATGGTTTTGGGAATTTTAATCGACTGTTGCTAAGGGGGGGATATTGTCGATTAAATAATTAATTATGATTTAGTGTAACTTGTGTAATGTGTTTAATCAGTTTATTTTATTTAGAGTATGCGAGTTTTGGATATTTTTTTACAATCAAGTTCAGAATAGAGATGAGAATAACAACTCTTTTCAAAGAATTAATGCATCCTTACTTCTGCACCTTTGCGATTCGAATCGTTTAACAACTGCTTTGCGATATTCGTGAAGAGTTGATTCAACTCATTCTTTCGGAAGATTTAAATCAATCATTCATTCTTACTCAGTTCGCACCACACTAGCTCAGAATACTTTTTTAGTGTGTATCTTTAAACGGCATAGCTGTTCAGTGGTTTCAAGCAGCATCTCTACAGAACAACATGGATTTTTACCAACCAACCTCCTATCACTGCTAAGCTCCTGTTACCCGACGCTTGATAGAGGAAACAAGACGATGTTGTTTACACAGACTTTCATGCTGCCTTCGACACTGTGGATCATTCACTACTGCTGGCTTAGCTCATTAAATACGGAGTACATGATGCTTTAGTCCAATCGCACCATTTACCAACACTTCGGGAGTACCACAAGGCAGCATTCTCGGACCTCTGCTGTTTGTAATCGTTATTAACGACACAGTCAATGTGCTTCCCGATTGCTCCAAACTGCTTTATGCTGACGACTTGAAAATATTTATGACTGTTTCTGATCCTGACGACTGTGCTGTCCTTCAAAACTGTCTGTCTGTCTTTTTATCGTGGTGTTCCTTGAACCTGATGAGTGTTAACGTCAATAAATGTTCTGTAATATCGTTCTACAGTATTAGATCACCTACCTTATACGACTATAAACTAGACGGAATTTCAATTCCTCGAACCAACGTGGTTCGCGATTAAGGAGTTTTGCTAGATAGTAGGTTGACACTGCAAGATCCCTACTAGTTAACTGTTGCGAAAGCTTTCCGCTTATTAGGTTTTACAGACCCTTACAGCTTAACAGCTTACCCCTTAGTACAATAGTTAGACCGACATTAGAATATGCCAGTATTATTTGGACTACATCACAGTAATATCGTATCGACAGACTAGAATCTATACAGAACAAATTTACTCGTAGACTATGTAACCTTCTACCGTGGTCCCGTGAGGCATTGTACCCTTCCTATCGTGCTAGGTGCCTTCTATTCGAACTGGAATCTCTTCAACATAGACGAATGACAGTGTATTTTTTTTTCATAATCTGACCTCCGGATTAATCGACGCCCCGTACATTCTTAGCAATTCTGCGAGGTAATCCTTAAAACAATTCTGCGAGGTAATTTTTAAAAGAAATCTTTTTTGTGAAAATTTTGGTTCATATTCTGGATGATATCTGTTTCTTGTTTATTGTGTTTTGTTATGTAGGCCGCATCAGGCCAGATAACTTTTCTGCAAATAAAATAAAATAAATCTTTTTCGTACCGATAATGACAAAAAATTGTATAATAAATGCAACCTTAATAACTTCACATACTCAATCATTTTATCGCGTTTTTGTACCTGCAATAGCATTTTATGAGATCATCGAAGGACGCACGAAAATATCACCGAAAGAGACTGATGCTGACGGATGAGTTTGCGTTCCTCTTGTCCATTGACACCTAAGCTATAAACGAGATCCTTTTACGAACGAGCACTTCCTGTATGCATAATGATCATCTCGCAAAAAACAGCTTAGTCTCAGCGTAAATGACTCAAACACATCATCCAGTGATGATGAAAACAAAAGTAGACAGTCGGTTCAAGAGCGGATGTTTCTACACCTTTTGTGGGAGGATGTTCGACCGCACCGTGTTGTAAATGACGATGCAAGTGGGAGGGGGGGTAGAAGTCAAGTGATCGCCACATTGATTGGTGGCGTTGGCGGCCCGCAAAAGAAAGCGCGTCAAGAATGTCGCGTTCGTCCTTCGATACTGCTTTGTGTGACAACTGGTCGGACAAGATCGCGTGTTACAAGCTCGATCCCCCGAACGCGCAACACCATCATGGCGGTACGCTTTCGTTGTTCTGGTTGCATAGCTGTAACGTCGGAGCGATACATTGGACGGCACAGGAATCGATTGGGGCCCCTAAGGGAGATGGAAAGAATCACGTCTCATGTGTGTTGAGATGCGTTTTGGTATTTTTGTTTCACTCCCTTATAGGACCGTACCACAACCCCGGGTTTGTCTGATTTTGTGTAAACCACTTCAGTGTCTGTTCGCGTCTTGGACGGAGCGGACAGGCTGCCAACAAAACGGTACGCTACTTACTGCCGAATTTACTTACACAGCACGGCGGCGGTTGTTTGTTGCCTGTTTGAGTGAAGCAAAAGTGACCGAGTTTCGTGAGGTGCTATAGAGAGATAATTTAATCTCGCAAAGCAAAAGTGCATGATCCGTAACATAATTTTCCTGGACTGTTTTTTGGTGTTTAAATGTGTAAGAAATAGTGTGTTTTCAGATTGAATATAGTGCCTTACTGTTGTGTTACTCAATCGCGCGCGTACTGACCCTGTTGCAGATTGCATAACTTTCCTTTTTGCTGTTTTTGGTGCGCGATCGATCGTTTTTGGCAGAGCATCGTAGTGTCGTGCAGCGCGTTGTTAATGTTTACACGTAGATTTATCATCGAGAATGAAACATTTTAAAAATAAACTTAAAATCTCACTTAGAATGCCACCGTGAGAAGGCGATTTCTTTGTTGAAGTTGCGAAGTTGCGGATAGTGCAATTGGATTAGTAAATTCCAAAGTATACATACAGTACGGTTGTGAAGTATTGTTTCTCTTTTCGTTAGTACATATGTTCGTTTGCAGCCAGCTCGATTACCACATTGTGACCGCCCCCCTGGGTTGGTTAAGGTAGCAAGAACCAAACGATAGCGAAGGAAGTGCGTCACGGGCGCGCACTTAGCTTTTCGCATCGCTCTTACGTACGCGCCGTTGTCGCACGGGAATTGGTGATAATAATAGAAGCTCGGCGCGCCGAATATCGCGTGTGTATAGCGAGGAAGAAGAGGCGATGTAGGGAGGGCTGTCTAGTTGGACGGCGCGTTTCCCTCGGCAACAGTAAGATTTGGCATTCGTTTCCTTGCTAAGAGACACACACGCGTGTCCTGCGGCTTTGCAAATTTGGCTTTGATCTAATCAAAGATACGCTGCCAGTTCGTGTGAAAGCCGTGTGGATATACGATGTGTGAAGATTTTGGTTTTATTTTCGTTTTCTAATTTACTTCATGTGCAAAATTAGGGAGCATTTGATCGAAAGATTTTGATCTAAAGAGTGTAGTGTTGTACAGGGCTACCGACAAACCATACAAGAGACAATAAAGGTTCGCCGAAGGTGCCTGCTACACAATGACCACCGCCCTGTGCTACATTTCCTCCTCGACACTGACGCAGTCCTGGCCATCGAAGGATGACTACGGTGAGTATGGGTTGTGTTTGTGTGTGTGTGTGTATGCATCGGCCGGAGTGTACCGGGAGCAACAGGTTACGTTCCTAAGAGGGTACGAAACTAGCAACTAAATGGGAACAATGAACCAAAGGATCCCACCTTCTAGTGTACCACTTTTAATCGAACGATTTTCTCATTGTTTCGCAGAATCTGAGGCAGCGAAAGTGCGGCAGAAATCGAACCACACATCCGTCTGCCGGGTTGTTGTTTATTTTGGGGGAGGTTTTTTGTTTGTCGAGCCGTGCTTTCGATCAATGAACGGTTTTAGAACCGTTGAACGGGTGTTGTGCAGTTCGTTGACTTTTCCCCGTGGGAGATATTTCGCAAAACCCTCGTACTATCGTAGACAGTTTGGTCGGTGTCTGTCCCCGTGCCTTTGCCGTCTTTGTACAAAATTGTGGAGAAGCATCTAAAAGATTCATAGCATTTGATTTAATGACAACCGTATATAAAACCGTTTCAAGAGATTGCTCTAGTCTTCAGTGTACTCCGTTAGTGTATATTTTTTTGCAATGTTTGGACAATTTTCTTCTGTACGCACGTATAAGGATTATGGCAAGGAGACTCCCATAACCATCCAACACACTTCGCTAGCCATTATTTTATAGCTTTATTTTGAAGTAATTTAGAGTCCGGTGCACGCTTACCAAATAATCTATCCCTTCCCGCTATAGGACGGCAACGAACGGGGGAAAGAAAGTTCTGGCCGGAGGCCACTATTCGTAAAGCTCGTGAAGACGCTCGGAATCGTGCTTATTGTGACCCCGATTTCTGTTCATCCACACCTTATTAACAGTGCTCCCCGGTGCAGCTATATTACGAAGCAGTTTTATGGGGTGAACGAGAGCACCATAATAAGGACCTCTCCCGAGGTGTCCTCGGCCATTATTGTGTGTCTGGATGTTGGGGTCGTTTGATTTGATAGCGTAGAATTCATATTTTTTACCACCGACAAGCATGTAGAATGGTAAAGCAATGGCAAGTCACATCAGCACAGGAGATTGAAGGCATTTTTTGTTATTATAATTATTGCAACTTCATACGCATGCAAGTATTGATGTGGTTTGCGCTCAGTAGAACACACTTTTACAGAAAATGATATCGTTTTTCGGTCTTGTCTGCAATCAGCTTCAATTGCTTGACAGCAGAACAATACCGTTCGAAGGATTATGACCGTCATTATGTGCTGCATGATTACTATTATGACTGTATCACTATGACGAACTCCTCTCACCCATCGCAGCACCGCGCCGAGCGGACTAAACATCACATTTACGCTGATGCAGAGGTCTAATGGAGAATGATATCGTTGCAGTAAAGTAGAATATTTGCGACGTGATTATTTGCCAGCCAGCCAGTAGCAGTAAAGTCGACGGTGACGGCGCTGTCTTCGTGTTCGTCTACGGTTGATGCCGGTCGTCTGTGGGGGGAGGCTAAAGGTTAGAATTTTGGGATGCAAATTAGCTGCAAGTAAAAATGTGTGTTGGCCACCGTCGCGCGCCTGTGTTGGTGGGGTGCAAAAAAAAGAGCAAGTGCGAGTCGACCAAAGCCCTCGTTTGGGACCGTTCGATCGTCGCGTCACGATACCTCCACCGTACCTTGCCTGTGGAAACGCAACAACGGTTTTGTGGTTGAGATGTTCTTCTTCTTGTGCTGATTTTCTTTTCATTTTGGACTTTTGGGTCAGGATCTTCTATCCGATTGCGATAGAAAGTTCCCCCCAGTATAAACGCTACGCTCTGGGCGGTAGGTTGTTTTGTGGCTGTGAGTTGGGGGGTAAAATTGGGAGGAAACGTGTACAACATTAACTTTATCTTCGACGACGACGTCTCTCGGGTTGTGATTGTATTGTTTTTCCGTCTGGTCCGAGCCAAGATAGAAGGGATGGCAACGTTGGGGGTTAGTCTGGAAAACTCGAGAGGGAGGTGAGCAAAACCAAAAAAATGTAACTGTCTTACTGAAAGGTCATTGGATTTTCGTGTTGGATGATAAAGAGGACCGACCCGTTCGGGGTAGAATTCGCTTCTCCTAACGCCAGATGGAAAATCTGGCTTGATGGAAGCAAGCAAGTTGAATGTTTCGTTTTGTGTGAAATGATGAAAAAGGATTGCCCGAAGTTGTGAAGTCGTTTTCTTCCCTCGTCCCATCGCTACCTTCGCCTTGGTGTGTATGAGCAGAGCTCTTCACTTCTTTTGGTTAACCTCGTCTTGCTCTACTGTCTGGGTCGGATTCGATTTAATGTTCATTTTTAGATTTCTCGCCTGATTTCGAGACTTCGAGATTGAAAAAGGTAGAAGAGGTGAGCTGTAATATACGGATGGTGATTTGATCCGTCTGCCGCTTAGCGAGACGCTGGATTGTCGTCATCATCGCCGAAGGGTTCACGTAGGCAAGATCTTTATTTTGGGCGGTGTAAAATTGGTTTTTTAGGTGACAGTAACGCAAGTGATGTACGAAAATTGCTTCTTCATTAAAACTATCCGAATAATCAACTCCTCTAGATGTCATACACGCAACATCTAGGCAATTTAATTAATTGATCGGAAAACTGCGAAGAAATATTAAACGTGTAAAAAGATATAAAACTCAGAACATATACTGCATCCAGCACAGAAAGCAATACTCCCTTGCGTGACAAAGGCAGCGAGGGAAAGCGCAAACACCAGACATTGAGTGAAATTATTTCTGGATGATTGTCCTTGGTTTTTGCGTTTTGCTCAATGATGCATGGTGTGGTTGGGTACTGGCAAGCGCTGGGATTCACCTTTTTGTGCGCGCTTGTCTAGACGGATAAAGAAATCGGAGAACCGGAAATACTTGATTGAATTACATTCGGTTCTTGGAGATCCGTGTATGGTGCGTCTTGCCTGTTGTGGAGAGTTTATTTGGTTCGCCGTGTCTTCGGCGGAAGTTCAAGTCTGTCATGTCAATTCGTCTTTCTCTGCGCGATTTTGCTGTCCTGCTTTGTGCACTCTATTTTCCTTCTCCCATTTCTTCCGATCAATGTCTGCTGTCCTGAGCAGTTGCGTCGTGAGAAGATCAGTTTTGGCGAATATTTAGCGATCGTGCTTACTCGCCCATTTTTGTAACCAGTAGCTGATGGATTTGGATAAACCACCATACGACACTTTATCTCGCTAACTTTAAGAAATGGAATCCGTCTTTTCCTACCGAAAACTTCCAACCAAAGTGGTGCTAAATTGATTAGCTACGCCGCGGCATCAAGTTGCGGCGGTTGCGGTTATTTGTAGCCTCATTTTCCAGCTTACCAATAATCCATCGTGTTCGAATGTCAAGTGAGCGAAAATGAGCAGCGCACCCAAAAGCATTTTTCTCTTCCCAAAACACTCGGGCGGACTAGCGGGGGTCTCACCTACACGCGCGCGCCCACTAACAACGGAAAAGCTTACGGAAATCCCACGGATTTTCTTTTGGTGCTGATTTCATCTTAGCTTTTGCACCTTTAAATACCGGCCAGTATGTTTGCTACCTTTATCCCTAATTGAGAATGCAAAAGCTGACATTGGCCTCATTGGCCTGGTGGTAGCGTGGGAGACGCCCCGGACGTAGTTAATGCAGCCGGAAAGTCGTGGGACTCGTGGGTTTGGTCGGTGCGATAAGCGTGGGAGAACATGAAATCTTAGGCTTCGCGTAAGTAGTGCGAACGCTTGCGACGCACGTTTTTCTCTCTGCCCCGGGACAGTTCCGATCAGGTTTTATCGATCTTATTAGGCTTAATGCAATTTCGTTTATTTACCAGAACCAGAAGAATGTACCTGTAAGCTTAAAGCATACTGTATCATACTGTTTGGTGAAAGTTGGCGTGAGGTATTGTAGATCCAATATGGTTTTAGTGAACTTAGTAAAATAAGTAAGCTGTATAAATAAGTAATCACTGCATCTAGGCTAGATGGAACCAACGCTGAGTGCAGTCGATACAATTTGTGCACGAGTCAATAAATAATTTCTACCGACAAACAACCCTGACTACCGAAACAAGTGAGATCAAAGTTGCATACCGATAATCGCCAGAAACGTCACCATTTTTACGACGAAAAACACCAATAAAAAAGGTTTCTTTTTCTGCCCACGCGTCTCTGTGGTTCACACCTAACAGTGCTTTGTGGGCAGATTGATTTTTGGTGATCACGTGGAAACACCGACGCAAGGGAGGAGAACGGGTTTTATTGTGGAAAAGAAGAAAACATGGCAAATACTATTAGCATGAAAGTGATCAAAGTGACGATGCATTAGGATGACTTTTAAGACATCGCGCGTTCCAGCTCATAGCAGAGGAGGTGATTCATTTCTTGGCAAAAGCATCAAATAAATTTTGTTTTCTTATTCGCCCCACGCTTCGGAAGGAAATCGACATTACTGATTCATCAGAAATTTAGCTTTGTGCTTCAAGAGGCACGTGCATACTCTCGTTTCATTATACCTTTGATTGGTTTAAACTAACTCGTTAGCAATTTGAGAATAAAGAGTTTCCAACGATAGATAAATTTCTTATACATTTTTTTTAAATTAAGCAAATTATTTTTCTTTCCAATAATTGATTGTATGTGGTTCCGCATGTTGTTTGTGTTGCGGAAATGGAAAATATCTGTTTTCATTTTTCTCAAACTCTTTCTCCTGTAAGTTCCTTCGTCTGGAGGTCATCCGGCAGTGGCTGCTGGTTTCGACATTGGTTGCGTTCGTTCGCACGGCACCGCAAATGAAAAATGAGAATGAATTATGGGTCTATTTTTGAACCTGTGACTTCATATGCAACCATCAGACAGTGCTTCCCCCGTGCAAAGAGGTGGTTTTCGGGGGCGTGTTAACTGGTGAGCGAAAGGGACTGCCGCCGGTCTGAGGTATGAAAGAAAAAAATATGCTAAAAAACACAATTGGGACAGTTCTGTCGGGAATGACAGGGAACGCCGTACATTTACATAGGTGTATATGCTTTGCTCTATTTTGTCGAGCTTGATCAGTTGTGTGTGGGGGGAGACACACACAGACGCACATCGCAGAACACAGCGAGGTAAATTTTTTTTCGGTTTGTGGGTTGTTTGTTTTATGTGAAACATGATCTTTTGCTGAAAAGAAAATTCATTGCACATGTTTTCCTATCGTTAGTTTATACGAACGCATATAGCACAAGGGTGAAACGAAACGAAACGATTTCTTGAAGCCGTTTGGTGTTGTACAGGGTGTTCAATAAGTTTGAGTACAACTTTTTAATGTTGTGAAGGAGCGCACCAAAATGCATTCTGTGAATTGGTATTGGTGTCTTCTTTTGCTCCATATATCTTCTTCTTTCTTGGCCTAACGACCTCTTAGGTCATTCCTGATCTTAGGTCAAAAATTTCAAGTAACTGTAATTTGTTATTGATTTACTACACGCAATATGAAGAAGCAGTTCCGCGATATCGTTATAAAGTTATTCACGAGAGGTGAGTCACTTGGTGACATATTCAAGTGGTTTTAATCACTCTTGGTGAAGCCGAATTGCAATTATACCATCATCTGTCAGTACCGGGAGAAGGGCTCGTCCAACGACTATACAAGATCCGGGCGACTGCGTTTGGCGAGGACGCCAGCAACCATAACGATGGTGAGAGACCGGGTTCGTCGAAAAAAGAACTGCTCGATCCGAAATACCGCTACTGACCTGACTTTATCGATTAGGACTGTCCACTCCATTAAGACCAAAAACCTCAGGTCAGGAGTTTGTGGTTTCGGGTGAAAAATTCTTGGGCACCGAACATGGCCAGAATCCTCCCGGCCCGGATTAACATCCTGAGGAGGCCATATCCCGGCGTGGAAAGCTCCCTCTGGTGTTTATCGATATTAACGCCAAAATAATCGTCACGCAGGACTGACTATCCAGCTACGGGTAAAACTAAGTCACAGAAAGCTAGCAATAACAGGCCAAGACCTCACAAGGTTGTAGTGCCACTGAAGAAGAAGAAGATAGCCACGAACTGCAAGAACAAAGTTGTGGAGGAGAAGGATTTTGCCCCAGAACTTCGGAAACTCTAAGGAAACAATCATTACGTATTTCAACAGGACGAACATCTTCGAGAGAGTTTGTGGACTCCCAGTTCCTCACACCTTTGTCTTCTGGATTTTTTGTATGGTCGTACATGTCGTTTTGAGTAGCGTTTTCAGCTCGTTATGCGCCACAAAGGAGGGGTCCGCTCTCAAGAAACGTACCCAACATAGCCTGCTTTAAGCAACAAAAAATTAAAAAAAGGATGTCTTGAACTTTAAATTTTTAAATTCACATTTTTCAGTGTATTCGAACTTATTGAACACCCTGCACAGTCAATCGTTACACCCACAGTGAAAAGTTACTGTTTTGTCTATCGTGCAATGTTTCTGGATCGTTGTTTAAAACTTCAATGTTTTTTTTTTTATAAAAATCAGATACAACGCACAGCTAAATCATGCTTACTGTGTACGTCTATTTTCATCAGTTTTGTATGGGACACTACTGCACAATGCTTTAGCTACAGCGGTACACTCTTCCCTGATAAAGGGGTCGCCAGTCAATTATGATGGGGGATGTCTGTCACACCGTTTTGTTGCGCCAAGAATGAAATCGGAATAACAGAGCGCACAGTACAGTAACAACATTCCGCTGATTGGTGCCGCGGCCGATGGCACCCGTTTCGTAGGTCAGTTTTGTTGATGTAAGGGAAAAATGTGTTTCCGTTCCGTATTTATTATGTGTTTGTGTACGCCGGTACTTGGTTATAGCGCGCCCTAGCGTAGTTGATTCCTCCGTTACATTTACACCTGTGCGCTTATAATATAACAGATAAGTCAGAGTTATACATTTTTGGCATTTCTTGTGTCCATTTTCCAGGTCCATTTAGAGAACGAGCGAAACATAGGGTCCATATTGGGCAGCAAAACTGTTCTTCCGATATGTTCGATACTGGTATTGGAGATATTTTAAATTCACTTGTAGTTATGTATTAGATAAAACGATAACTACAGATAACTGCACACAGCTCGGTCGTATTTTGCAAAAATTACTAATGTACAGAGACAGTAGCATCGTGGGAAGCATCTGAACTGCTTCTAAATCGTCGTGTACTTTGCTCTCTTGGCCACATGTTTTATTTATAGCTTTGCAAATCCACCTACACGCACCTTTGTGTCTGCCGACAGTTTATTTGCGTTTACGACTCTGTGGTAGTCGATTTTATGTTTTATTGTAAGCTAACTTCGAACCTCAAGTCATCTGTTTAATGCAATTCAGTTTTTTGTCCTGTCAGACGAACTAATTGTTGTGCAACAGTAGCTTAGTAAAGAACAGCTGTTAACGATCGATCCGTCAATTACACGTTTGTCGTCTGATTAGGATAAACTTCATACACTTTAACAGACTTTGTATTATAGATAAATTTAAGATCTTTTTTTTTTGGTTTCTTTTTTCCTTCGTGGGTGTGTATGACGAAACAAGAGTGTAAGAGCAATTCGAAACCGGCGGTAAAAAAGTGTGGGGTGGTGCTGTTGTAATACGCTAAAAATAGAGCAGCACACACCACAAATTGCGTTGGTGGGCGGTCGCGTTTTACTTGCCTGCCGAGAGCGAGAGACCGTAAAGCATGCAAAAGCCGACAGAGACGTCCGGTTTGTGCAGAGGCTACTTCTAAACTTGTACAAATGTCCCGGCTGCAAAATTGTGCTCGTGCTGTGTTGCATTTCAGTGTTGGCGCGTGAGCGGCGGTGTGTGTGTGTGTGTGTGTCGGTGTCGGTTGCTTCTCATTCTCTCTCTCTCCGTACATTGGCTGGCAGTAAGGAATCGGAAGCCTTCTGTCATTTTACCTTTACCGGCGCAAGAAACCGCTCAGTAGTAAATGGTCGAAGGCCAATCGGTGTCATTGGGGTCGATTTTTCGGCATAGAGCCCTCGCAAATTCACAAGCTTCAAACATTCAACATAGTCAATCAAGCATGTTTGCGCCAAGCTAGGTAGGAAAAAAATGCAGAAGATGAAACAGTAAGCAAAAGAAGTAGGTGTAGCAGGAGTTCTCAGGTGTAGAAAGCGATGACCGTCCGGAACCCAAACCCCACATCTTGTGGGAACTAATGCTGGGCGGCGTCGGTAAGGCTTCCAATCCCTAGCATCTACCCTTCGGGGGGTTTTTTTTTGCTGTTGCTTACAAGAGTTACTGTTTGTTGAGCGCTCTTGTTACTCTTCCGGAATTTCTATTCCTTTGCATTCCAATTTGGGTGATCGTGATGCATAAGATGGCATTTGAACCGCACGCTGTGGCTGCTGAAGCCCTCACACTCATGCAAGCGGGGCGAGCGTTTGTGTGCGTGTGTGTGTGTTGGTATGCACGGGCAGGAAATTCCCCGGAACCGGTTTGCCTTGGAGCCCGGTTTCAACGGCCGACGCGAAATGACGCGGGTAAACCATGGGTTGCAGAAACACCTCGGGAGAGATGACAGATGAATAATGATGCAGCGCGCGGTGTCGTCTGGTGACTCGCTCGCGAGATGAAATGCAACTGCACAGACATAGCGCACATAATGGGGCGGGAGGGTGTTAGCAAGGCATCGCAACTGATGATACGTTTACGGCTACCCTCAACATGCTCATGGTCACCTCACACTAACTTTGCCGCGCTTTGTCATTGCAGCGGTGATGCGAACAGCTAAGCGATAATTGCTTAATTTCGACCATTTTTACTGATTCACCTTTTTCTATCGAACTTGGAGCTATGGAGAAGAATGCAATTGTCTGAAAGTACAAGCTTCTGAAAAAATTAGATGCGTAACTCGTTGAATATTATAGAAGCGACTGTAAAATAAGCTACAAAACAGCTGAAGTTTATATTGAAGAGTTTTGTTAAAGAGACGATGTTCCTTTTTTACATGTCATGGTCGTTCTATTAAATACTGTTCGATCGAATCTGTAATGCGATACACTCGTTCCATGTGTGTACGCTTCGCGTGTGTAATACTGTCGATGAAATCTTAAGCAAGCGTTTCCCAAGCATGTTCACGGACATCTGGTGCGCTCCGTTTGTGAAGTTGCTAACCTCCTTTTCTTCTTGGTACCACCACCAACGGCTGCTAAGGGATGTTTTGTCCGTGTGTTTGTAACTTTATCGAAAAGTTTACAAACGGCTAAAACACATTGCCCGATGTGGACGATGGAAGTTGGGTAAAAGTTGGTGATCGGTTGGAAAGTCGCCTACATCGCGCCATAGCTCGGACTTTATATGATTAGCAAAATTGGCCACAACAGCTGCTCCATTTCCGGGCCCAAATCAAGCCTACGAAATTATCGGACATCCCTGACGAATGACTAGCGTGATCTCAACATCAATCTAAAGCTACATCTGCGTCAGCCAAAATGATGACTTAGTATGAGTGTGTGTAGCCGCCGTGTGGGTAGTTGCATCGATGACCCACCAATATCTGTTTCTTTGGTCTTGCAGTTAACGCTCGTTGTGTTTCCATTCTCTTAACGACGAATGTTGTAGTCGATTCAGAGATCATCCGCTACTAGCAAACGTAGAGTTGATGGTTTGTTTTTAACGCATCAGAAACTGTAATCAACTAATAAGTCAATCCAACAAATTAAATACATTTAGTTGTTGCAGTTAAGACGTACCGGTGACTCGTTAGCAACAGTATATCGTTTGAAGTTGCTGCACCCGACCGATCGTGAGTGAACGTTGCGTACAGTTCCTTCATGAGTAAATCTCTCGCAAAAGTAAAGACAGTGTGAGAGAAGAGCGAGCATTAGATAAGAGAATATTACGGTACGCCAACCCCGATGATCAGTCGCTAAAAGACAGTTGATCGTAACCATATCCGGAACATTCCTAGGGAATCCTAGGGGGAGAAGCTATTAAGAATGAAAATAACGATCTCAATCAACAATATCGAGAGCGTGAGAGACTCATGCGAGGGACCATCAGAGAGAGGATCGTTATGATAGGGTGAGATTTTGATTTAATTTTACTTCCGGTCGTTCGGAACGTTGACGGTGTTGTATGGGTGATGATTTACACTGTTAGCAACACATACCGATCCTTCGTCACACTCAGTTTTGATCAAAGAGAAAACACATATCTTAAAATGTAATATGATGATTTAGAATACATTTCGAAGTTACAGAGTAACTTGCACTGGCATTCAGTAGTGAGATATACAGAGAGCGAAAAACGAAAACGAGAGAGACCAGAAGAAGCATAAAGGAAACAACGATAGAAGTAACAAAAACAGCGAGTTATCTCCTCTCCCAATATCATCAGCGCTCTACACTCTCACACATGTGATGTTTTCTGTAGCGCGCACTACTGTACGTACCGATCGACCGGGAGCTTTTTCGATGCTGACGCACCTGTACGTCGCAAAACGAAAGAACGAAGGCATAGCGAAGAAGTTCGTTAACCTTATTTCCGGCTCAATTATTCGGCTGTTCTGTCGTCGTGTGCTGTGTGTTCGCCTGTTCTTTAGCCGGGGCCGCACTTTTTGGAGGGAAAAAAGTGATAGCCATTCGAACGTTGGGATTTGCGATGCGGTTGGCAGCTTGAGCTTGTTTTTGTAATTTTCGCTTTCTTATGTCCCCATTCGACACCTTTCATGTGACTTTTATCTGTATTTCGTATTTTGAACTCTTTTTTTTCTCAATGTTTCGGAGCGGTTGAGAAAGGTATTCTTCCGTGTTAATGAAGATGTATCGAATATACACACAAATATTGAGATAGGTAACACATTTGATTGATTGTAAATGTTGGTAAAGCTTCGCGTGACATATCAGAAAAGGAATTGATTAAAAAAAATTCAACTCTACATATGTGGAATGCAATATATTAATGGGTACCGTTTTGTGATCTTCTCTCACTTCAGTGGCAGCACAGTTTGCATCCGGCAATGTTCCTGACTCAACGCGGCAAAGGCATCATGCGCCGCTCTACGGAAGACTGGTTACAGAAGAACATTTACCTGCCGTACATCGTGATATACATCAGGTGAGAGCGCAATCATAATAATCGCATACAGAACCTGCCTCGTTACAATCTAATTAACCGATTGCTTTCATTTCTTTTCGCAGCGTTCGATAAGCCCTACATCATCGACCGATATCCGGGCGATGGAAGCACGGATACCGGTCCTTTTTCGAGATCCAGCTACAGCACCCCTGCGAAAGTTGAGCGTCGACCTGATCAAAACCTACAAACATATAAACGAGGTAGGTGATGCCGCCCCCAACATTTACGCGGCATTGAGCGGAATACACAGTACTCGATTTTCGCACAAATGTTCGGATCCGATTCCGTATAGCCGACAGATTAGCAGTTTGTTTGAGCTCCTTCTCGTTTAGTGTTACTATTTATTGGCACAACATTCGGCGAGTGAAGAACGCAAATCCTACACTAAATTTTAATATTCTTGACTATGATACGTGCCTTATCAAGGCCGTGCGAAGAGTGTGAAGTTGATGGCGGCGGTCATTGTTAATTGAATTATAATAATGTCCTGCCATATATCCATTCAAATGCTCTCCTCGCCCTGTATATAGTACCCCTCTGCGTGTTTGGAGCCAGCATTCTGGCACGTACCACATTTAAATATATATGAGTGTGGGTATGTGTGTGTGTCAGTTTGGCAAGAAAATGCTTTGCTCCGTTGGACGACCAAACCATTTGGGTCCCAATTGGGTGACGCAGGATGCCGATGAGTAAGAGAAAACTCCACTTGACGATGCCGGAAAACACTCACCGCAGCTTTGGTGGGAAGTTTGTTGGCGCCAGCTACACTGGCTGGAGGACCAGTTTCTGCTAAATCTCCCCCTTGTAGAATAATTCCGCCGTTCTCCTCGGTGAAAGGTGAAAAAGCAACAAGGCAGAGCGGGCTGTCGAGAGAGGCGGAAGAAGGGGGTCGGTCATCTGTTTGAATTCCTTCAAGTTCACTTCAGGCCGACTGGAGCCCCTGATAAACTGATGCCCAACTTCCTTTCGACCTGTCCGAAGTGTGAACAAAATGTCATCATAAAAGCATAAGACGAAACGAATCCGAAACGAACAGAATCGATCAAATTTTAACGATTATTTTGTCTTATCTGAAACATTGTTTCTCACGGTGCGACACTGAAAAAGGACGGTTTGTTTTTCTATTTCATTTATAAAGTTATATTTTTAAAGTATATTGTGCAGTGAGCCATCTGCTTCCGATTGGTATGAATTAATTTTTTAATCAAAAGAAAGGAAGTGTGAATGGGGAGACTGTAGCAATGAATGAGAAGAGACAAATCAAAAAGCGATATATCATTAGTTGCATTTATACGCTCTTCTGGCTTGTGCACTTGGAAGAGCGCTATTGGCACAAAAATAATCACCAATTACTAGACCCTCTCAGTCACTGTAGATGACCATCAGTAAATCGAAAATCCACCAGTAAATCGTTCGATGCAGATGAACGTATCTAATATTTAAAAAATGTTTCCTTAAAGTTTACCCCCAAATTAGAAAATAGAACTAACAATCCGAATGGTTGTGTGACAACTGGTGGGATTTCGAAATATTCTGTGCGATGCAATTATTTTGAAGCGCTAGCACGTGGACACCTATGGCTTTTATTTGTTTTTTAATAATTTGTTTCAAGATGGGGAACAATCATTAAAATGGTAAAATCACTAATTGTTTTTGAACTGATGGCAAACATGTGATGGTTGTTGCACTCTCACGTTGACTCTCCGTGGTGATTTCGTATGGGGATGAATATGGTATGGAGATTGATTAAACAATTGTTTCTTGAACACGTTCCACTGCAATGTTTGGCGTATGGGCAAGCATTATCAATAGACTTCTACGTTTCGTCTTCAAAGTCCAGGGAAAAGTGCTAGTAAGAAATGTTTGTTTAAAATATATTTACAGCGTCAGACAAGTGTAAAAACCAGCCTGTGTCTATTGTCCACATGGCAGTATAAATGGGCAAACTAACGTTAAAAAATGTACGCTTTATTACATCTTCTTAATGTATGTAAATGTAACAGTCACAGCGAATGGTTAAGTAAGCCAGAACGGGTGGATATTGCTTTTGTTTTTCTCTCCCATTTGTCCGTTTGGATATTATCACTAGTGAGCGTCCTTGCTGTAGCACACGCGTCCTATCCGCTGGCCCGTATCTTTGCGGGGACTGTCCAATAGCAGCACAGCAACAGAAGTTAACCCAATCCGGACATTCTTCGCGTGCGATTTATTACCACAAAGTGACGGCGAAAGAAATTGAAATTCGAACGGCGTGCGAGCTCTCGCGTTTTGTACTACTCGAGCGTCTGTTTCGGTTCCACCTCCATCCCACTCGTATTTCCGCGTGTCCCTACCGGCACGATAGATGCGCGAACCTTTCATTATTGGAATTTTAATGTAAATTCTTTCACATTTCGTCATGACATTTGGCAAAGCGGCGAACGATGCGTGTGAAGCTGGTGCAGCAGTAGCAGTGGTGTGTCGGAAGAGATAGGGTATTGGCGTCGTGTTTTTTTTTCCAATTTCATCTTTGTCGTCGTACGCTTGACACTTATCCGTTAGCAATTGGGAATTGTTGTAGTAAATTACGTGAAGCGGGTAGTATTTCATTTTTCATGCTGATTGTCCCATCAGACGTTAAGCGTAAAGATGTACTAACGAATCCTTCCGAATGCACGAATGCACGGCAAACGTTGTACTCTACGCGTCAGTACGCGAGATTGCATCTGGTCAATGAACCGACCCACGTCACGAGTTCGAAAATCAATCAACTTGATCCTGGTTGAGAGGATGCAAAACAAAAATGAAGGGAAAAATCACAATAACACAGAACAGAAATACGAGAATGAAACCGAAACCAGTTTAGAAGCACTTGTTCCTGGCCATTGGCCAGCAGTTGACGCTGACGAAGAGTAAAAATAGGGTATGGAAAGCAATTGAACCGAATCTATAATACAGAGAGACGTAGTAATATTAACTGCCACCGCTGCTGATACTTCACCCAACACCACCAATCCGGTACATAGTTAGAGCAGTGCTGCTCCAGTAGTAGTAGCATTGCGCTCCAATCGACCGTCTCGTCTCATTACAGCATACTTCATCAAACAATGGTAAATGAGCGGGTGGGAAAGATTGAAGAGGTGGCAGAGGAAAATGCGGCGAGATACTGTGAGTTAATGAGAAGCTCAAGGATGCTTTATAATAGGCCAAATATCATCTCTGCCGGGTACTACTACTTCCAACTTCCTATCAGTCGTTCAAACTCCATGCTTCATGTGGATGGATTTGTTAGCATTGGCAAGCTGCTGCTGCTACTGCTCTCATTCCAGTCGGACGTTACTGCCACTGTACACTTCTCCTACCATTTTGCTGGTTGCCAAGTTGCTCTCCATTCCATTCCATTTGATTCATGGGTTACTTCCACTCCGGGCCCCAAATTGACCACTTGTGGTCCAGCTAGTCGTTATCATTCGCAAAAAAATAACCCGGTAGAATATGGTAAAAAGCGTTTGTTGTGTTTGTCGGGGGTTTTTTTTTTTTGTGTGGACCATGTAGGGGCGGCCCGGTGGTGTATACGATAGCGGTGCCGGTCTTCACACGGCAGGACCGGGGTTCGAATCCCGGCGGACCGCCTCCCCGTACGCAGGACTGACTATCCAGCTACGGGTAAAACTTAGTCACAGAAAGCTAACAATAGCTGGCAGGCCAAGACCTCACGAGGTTGTAGTGCCAAGGAAGAAGAAGAAGAAGGACCATGTAACGAATCATAGGAAAAGAAAGTTACTGGATATTACGTTATTGTGTCTGCACCAGGCGCCTCCATTCTCGAAATTGTTGGCACATTTTTTTTTTTTAATTGTTTAGTTATGATATGGTGTTACAACATCAGTTTTTAATTTGTCCTTATAAAATGCAATCTAAGGGCGTAAAACAATGCTGGAGCGATTTTCGAATTTCAAATCGCACAACGGTACTTTACCAATTGGAAATGCGCGTTTGCTTTGCGACGCTGGCTAGTGGAGTGGCCGCTCGAAAGCAAACGTTTGCACACGATATCGATTTTCTTCCGACCCGACAGCAACAGCAGCAGCAGCAGCAGTAGCAGCATCATCCCAACAGGCATCAGCGCAGCGCACACATAAGGGTGGACGCGTCTGTCGTTGTGTCGCTGTTTGGCCCCGCGTTCGTGTACCTCGTGTGTCGTTACCAGGCGCTCTGGGAAAGTCCGCGTGTGGTGTAAGTGCCATCGTCGGAGTTGTTCCTTCTTTTTCGGTTTCTGCTTTTCACTCGCGCGCGTTCCGCTTTCCATATCTCTCGCTCTATCTATCTATCCTTCTGCTTCACTCTTTTTATCTCTCTCTCTCTCTTTCGTTCGTTCGCTCTCGCTCACACGTATTGTGCTGCTATGGCTAAGTCTGTCTTCTTTTGCATTTTTTTCTACTACCATTTCCAAACTCCCCACCCCCCGCCCGGTTCGTAGTACGCGGGATTGTCCGACGCTTCGGAGCCGCATCATCGCATTGCCCCCCTCAATATGGGGTGTGTGTGTGTGTTGGTAGTGGTGATGTGACTCAATAGAATGAATCTCCCATTTCGAGGGGGCTCCATTTTCCTGTCGATGGCTCGTGGTCGTATCTGTGTGTCGGCAGACGGCACGAACCGTGTCTGCTTCTGGTGGTCCGTCGACGCTTTTTCAGTCGGGCGGCGGTATGTTTGATGAATTTTCTCCTGTGGTGGTACCATTTTGCATGCTCATATGCATTTGACGCAACAAAATACAACCAGAAAAGGTGGTGTTTATCCCCGTTAACGTTGCTAGGAGCTAGAGGCAATGACAAAATACTATATGGAGATGTGCGTTGTATGCACTAAGATACTGAGCTGAACAACCAGGCGTCTCCATCAAGTCTGCTCATATGGGTGTGCAGCTAGCAAATATTCAATTTATGGTGTCAAGTAATGCTATGGTTCGTCTGGTTATTTCATCTTAAAGTCAATGAAGTTGCAGCATCAAATTTCAGCATAAGCATATTGTCATATTGCAAAATAAAAGTTGAGAAAGAATTTCAAATCTAACACATCGCAAGCATAGCGAACACCTTCATGCTCCTCGGGAAAGCGAACTCGCTAGCCGAGTGCTCCGCGGTGCACTAACATGTCTATGTGCCCGTAAAATGCACCACCACAACGGAACTAGGCAGGCTATATGCTGTATGCAATCGTGTCTCAGTGGTAGTAGTGAGTGCTAAAACATCCTAGATTCATCTCCATCGTTATGGATAGTTTTTTTTGCTGAAGTGGAAGAAGAAGAATGGAGAGTCACTGAAGCGTAAAGGGGGGAGCAGGCGACAGCTCGCAGCTGACACGATGCAGCAGATCTCACAAATGAGACGCTGCTGCAGTCGACGATCGATGATTTATGACAGTTTGCTTCAGCTGCGTCGCGTTTAAGATGAACGCTTAAAGGTATGCATTGCATATGCATTTCCGTTTTTGTATAAAACAATCCCATCCTCAATGTAACGAGCTTTTCACACCTACCAAACCTTCTTCAATAGGGCGATGTTTGTGCGTTTGTTTTATGCGTGTCAAGAAATTTCGAAATTCCAAACTTCCATCCATAATACTGCATTTCGTCGAAACGAGGATCAAAGATTTTGCTGCGTTGATGCTGCCTCTTCTACAGGCGACCAAGCTGACGTTCATTTGCACTCATCGTGGCAGACGCCAGCTTACGTCCGTTGCTTCCGTTTCCCTGCAAATAGCTGTCGCAGACAATTTCCATCCATCCATCCCAACCGTCGTCGTCGTCGTCTGTTGGGTTGATTTTTCCCAGGTTATATGGGGTGGCGCTGTCTAGCCTTCCCATACCAGCCGAGACCCCTCCCGCT
>KZ062928.1:2802-73707 GCA_002091835.1 Anopheles maculatus
GAGCAACCCCGGCAGCTTGGCAGGTTGCAGCTCAATATAGAGCATAAAACGAACATCAATCTTTGGCCACGGTGGTTAAAGGCCAGGGCCCTAATATATCTGCAATATTATCTAATGCAGAAACTCTTCTCCGCTCCGATGATGGCACCGGGCACTAGGATATGTGTGGTGTGGCTCGGTGTGGAGTAGTGCCCAACGCTGCTAACGATCAAAAACGTAAGCGCCATAAATCATAGCATTAGCGCTGGGCTACCGGTATCTTTCTCCCGATTGCTTCCCCCCCAGCGCCGTGTGTTACATCCCAGACCGAGGCGAGCCGTGACGGCAATAGCCGGAGCCGGTAGCCAGCGTTACGTTATCGGCAAAAGGTATATACACCACCTTCCGTCTGACTTTGATCGGTTCAAGTTCAACGGTGCAATCGGGTAAACCTATTCCTAGCTAGCGCTGCGTCGGTTTTGAGATGAGAGGCACGGTACGTTAACATAAATCATACTCTTATGTTACACGAATACGAACCTGACCTCGGACACTTACTCGTGCACGTGAGGTACCCGGTAAGGAAGGAAGCTACTGACGGGAAACATGTCTATTATTACCAAGACCCGGACAAGGATTCGCTACAGCAAGCGAGATGTGATGAGCGCGAGTCTAGTGGCATATCTTGGTGGTAGCAAGTGTTCAACAGCATCGCGATTAAACACTACGGTAAGAGTCTTCGAACTTCGTACTCCTAGTCTGATAATGCAGAAGATGATGACTGAAGAAAATTTGCATACCACCACCAGAAGTAGCAGCATCACATTCAATGTCATGCAGTGTGCAGTGTGCGTAGGATTTAAGAACGGCTCAAATCAAGATAATCCTACCCAGATGGTTGTCGTCTAAAAGCGAAACCTACCAAAACTGTACTCGAAAAGCGCACAAACGTACCGCAATCGAGCGTATTTATACATCCATAAATTACACGAGGCATTTACTTTACTTTTCCTGCCCCGCTTGTTTTTCCTATCAAGGTGCAAAAGGTGTCAAAAGCGCCATACTAACCGATAGAGTAGTTTCACTCTTACAACGAATCATTAAACCACACTATAACAAGATACTGCCCGGTATGCACGGACACAGACACAATCGTAAATAGTAATTTATGTCAGTGGGTAACATTTTATAAATTTAAACGTATAATAACCCATAACCGTTCGCGCGTAAAACCGCACTATTGAATCGGTTGATTTGCATTTCCACCACGCGGCCACTGCAGAGTGGATAAGCATTTTTGTTTTGTTGCACACCAGTGACATCCAATAAATGTAAACCAGAGTTCCTGCCGTTTTGTTTGACGTTAATTCGTATTTATATGACAGAAAAACAAGGCACACGCAGCGATCTGAGTGACTGGGTACGCAAAAAAGAGAAACATCGTTCAGGATGGTAATCTATGTGACCTTGGGCGGTAAAATTAATCTGAAGGAATTGCAGGTGGTGTACTTATACTCGATTTAATCAAGCCTGATCAAACTGACCTGAATGGTGCTGTCGGTAGCGCTCGGTTCAACAACAACGCACCGATTTAAGGTTCAAATCTCACAACTGGTGTGCTTGTGCTCGTATGAAGAAATCGTTTTTTCCAACTACGAGTAAGTCATATTATGATGTACAGGAACGGACAGAGGCCCCAAAAGCAACAAGAATTTAGAACGCGAAGAAAAAGAAAATTGTGTTCCAGTACATACAAAACATGAGCAGTTAAGCAAATGAAGCTAATAATTCAACATATTTGCATATATCTGCGTTTGTATGATGGTTCGTCAAACTATGGGCCTCCGTCGAATGGAAAACAGAGTAACAGCACGCGGAGAGGAGGCCAATAAACAAAACTCATTTTCTGCAGGCTCGCGCTCGCCCGTGTGTGTGTGTTGAACGCGCAAATGAAAATGCAAGTTTATGACCTCGGCGTGCCCGCGCGATTACTTGAACCTGTGGATTCGATGTGTTTTGTTGTTGATTTTTTACGACCCACTCTGCAGTTGATGATGGTATGGGACTGGTGAGTTTTCGTACCATACCACATAAAATACTTCTGGCGCGTCTCTTAAGCGCGATTTGCTCGTTGTGTCTCGATTTGTTTCAACTGTCCTGCCACACAAAAGCAATGAGAGCCTCCGTACCTATGAGAGTGAAGAAATAGAAGAAAAAACAACGAATGAGCATGATTTGAATAGAAAACAAACAAAACAAACAAATCAACTTGACGTGTGGTGGTGGTGCATCAACTGTCAACGATTTTGAACACAAAAACGTGCACCAGAAACTTAAGACGCTGGGCAAATTAATTCCTGCACGATCGGGTAGCCCCATACAACACGGACAAGGACATACAGCGGCTAGAAAAGGCGCCTCTACTTCTACCTCACTCGCCGACATTAAGGATGGGCGATACGCGTGCGCAAGAACAACCGGTCGCGGGACCCATTCTGTGCGTGTCCCGGATGATTGCTGCCATTGAACGATTTATCCGATATTGGTCAATAAATTTCGTCTCCAAACGATTTCATTATGGAAACGATCATAAATTGTGCGCGACCATCGGCGAGTGAAATAGCAGAATATTCTTTTTTTTTTTTTCTTTCTAGATACACACTATTTTCGTGTGTGAATTGGTGCGACACAATAGACGCGGTGCATTGAACTCGCGAATGGTGAATTCGCGCCATTGTCCGTGCGCGAGATGGAGCTAGATTGATACTTTATTTTATTTCGTAATGCTTCTTTGGTACAATATTTCTGCCACACCGAACCAACACCGAGTGCGTGTCGTTGACAAACGGGTCAATAAAGTTCGCGCTGCTTCACCCACCAGTGAATGCGAATCGTCGGTATTAGTAGCGCAAACTACCTAGCTAGCGGCAGTTTAGGGGTGTGCAATAAAATAGCGACAGTAATTGGAAACGTTTTGAAGTTCAATATCTTGAAGTTCAAGAAATAGTACTCAAGACATTTCTTACAACATTACTTCACAAGTCGTCTAAGCGAGCATGGAAAGAAACTTCAAATGCTTTCTGTGTGTGGCTGTGTTTTTTTTGTTTCTCTAATCTCTCAACATACAGTTAGCACCTTACACAGTAGTACAGTTACAGAAGTCCTTCAGAAACGTGCCGTTTGCCTTCAACGGGTGGTGAACAAAAGCTCAAGAAAAACAGACGCGCACGCACACACCCGAAAGTCGGTGCTGCGGACGAGACGAAGAACATAAACAGTACAACACCTTAACTTTCGCCCAACCAAGCACTCGCCCACCCACTAAACCAACCGTTAGAACTGGTCGGAACTGGTCACTGTGCTTAACCGGACCACCGCCGCCACCACACACAATCGCTGACGATGTGCGCTGTTATGTCAGACCGAAACCTGATGCCCCCTCGGAAGGTTGTGGAAGGTGTGAAAGCTTCTCACGCGGCCGATTAGTGCTGTCGGCCTGCCTGATACAACGGCACCACCAAGCAAACGGATAGCTCGTTTACCGTTTGGTAGGGCGATTTTTGGCACGCAATTCGGTCGTTAGGGCGTAGGGCGCGAAAATCCGCGTCCCAGTCCAAGCTCAGATGTCGACCCAGAAGTCGAACAGAAACTACGTCGACTCGCGGCAAGTTTGCCCGGCAACGCCGATGATGCTACTCCAGCGGTGGCGTTCTCAATGACAACGTAGCAACAACGCCGTCGTGTGGCAATTAATTGATACATTGTAGGTATGCTGGTGGTGCTGCTGGTGCTGCTAGAAGAGACAACGATTTCGATTGCAGCAAGACCTTCGTAAGTATTTTTTTTTCTTCCATTACTTCAAAGAAACAAACACACGCTGCTTGACAATCCGATGCCCCAATCAAACAGCACCAATTACAATTGTTTTCAATTTTATTCGCGCCGTAGACATGGTGTGCTCCACAAAAAAAGACTTCGTTTTCCCTCGTTTTTTTTTCTGCCAAACCTTACCATGCTCGGCTCATCAGATGACTTAGAGTTGGTGTGTTCGCTCTTACTATGAACTCTTTCTTCTTAGGAGTCTAGCGCAAAAAACTCCAAGAGCACAAGAAATATATTAGACACAGGAAACCATAAAAATTGCCATTGTTTTTGTCTCCGGGTACGCGACAATGTTGTCTCGCGTACGGAGGCGTCCCATGGCGTGCGCCGTCGTGTGATCACATTCGGCGCTTTTATGATCGCGGCCCCCAAGAACGATCCCTGGGTCTCTGTATGCTGTTTTACGATCTTTATAAGTATTCCGTAGGAGGCAGTTTAAGACGTGGATCGAAAGTATAGGGTGATCGTTGATGCTTTCAGATGAAACGATTAATAGAAGAAAAAGAGAAAGATTTGTTGGTTGGGCGATTGTTCTCCAAGAAATATATTCCCGGTATTGGAAATTCATTACACATGTGTGCCTCATGACATTACCAAGCCGCTAGGATCAAACACAAGTCGAAAAGAATGGTTTTACAGTGCGTATGATTTACGATAACTACATTAAACGTTAGAATTTACTATGTTGATCACTAATCTTTTATCGACCGGGAACTAACACCAGTAAAGCCAACACTATCCAACAGTATTGAATATATGCTGCGCACATTACGTCACACGTCATGTGCAATTCAGATTGCAAAAAAAAACAAAAACTCACGAATGCATAACAAAAGCGTTTGCCCTTATCAAAAGATTAAATCAAATGTATGCATCGGTACGGCGAGGGAGATGCGGTATTGTTTCGAAATAAATCAACCACATAAGCCCACCTGCCTACCACAAAACACACAAAGAGCAAACTACGTCAAACGATATGCCGCACCAGTGGGCGTGCCTGGGCGTTCTACCCATTGTGGGTCAATTCTATCATCGCTTCTAACACGTGAGGAGATCATCTGTTGAAGCAAAAAACTAAAGTTGGATTAAACAATATTATAGCAAAACAATCCCTATATATCCGTTCCTTTAAAATAAATGAAAACATGCCTGTAAATAGTAGAAACCATGGCATTTGTTTGCAGATAATACAGTGTTTCTCACTTGATAATGCAAAGTTACCTATGATTTTTGCAAACGCTCCATACGAAATCGTATGTAGCGTTTGCAAAAATCATAGGTAACTTTGCATTATCAAGTGAGAAACACTGTAAGAGAAAACTGCGATATGACATATTTATCTCGTTATCCCTGTTCCAAGGATAGTCAACACTCATCGGCTAATGTTTATAGCGTCACGCTATAATGGATTCTCCGCATCGAAATGTCATCTTTTGTCCCTTAAACGGTGGGCACTCGACAGCTTGATGATTCATTGCAGAAATTGCCGACGACGAGCAAAAATGCATCCGTCCATCCAACAGGAGAAAATCGAGAATCGAGGTTAATGAACTTCCTCCCGCAATTGACACTATAACCTCTTTCTTCGCTTTTTATAGCACCCGGCGGATCCATCTGATGTCGTGCAAAATTATTTACACTCCAACGCGTCCCGTGCAGTCGCGAACGAACGCAAAATAACGACGTAACAATTATTCAATTTCTCCTTCATTTTAATCATAGATGTCAAGTGCAATTCTAACAAGCGGCAGCTCCAGCAAACCTCGAAAGGCAGCTCTGACAGCTCATTAACAGAGAAAGTGTGTACGTAAAGCGGGACATTTGCTATAAAACAAAAGTCATTTAAATTAAGCGCAAAACACAATTCGATGTCCATGATTAAAACACCTTTTGCTCAAAACTATCAACTATCGCATTTGTGATACACAAGGAAAGATGACATCGCTTCCCGGTTAAAAGCGTCAAAATTCTTCCATCTCGCATTCAACGCGCGGCGAACCATTCCGCAAACAAGAATGGGCTTTGCAGTTACCATTTTCGTATGTCAAAGGCGTAGGCGAAAAGAGCACTCTAAATGAATATTCAAATTTAACTACTGCATCGCGGAGACACCCAACTCCTCTTCTTCTCCTCTTCCTGGATGCGAAGATTTGCATCGTGTCGGGGTAAAGGTTTGCTGCTGCAACAAAATAATGATGCATAATTTACAGCGAAACGAACGATTACGATCGCATTGCTAATGCACCGGAGCGGACGCGCGCGTCTCGAAGCCCATCATCCTCCACACCGTGCCCTCTTCCTGGTGCTCCTCTCTCGCTGTACTAACCAAACGTCGCACCTAGCCAGTAATGACGCCATGTTCTAATGAGATCTTGATTAAGCTGTGCGATAAACGGCCCGTCCTGTCTGGTGCAGCCAGCGAATGGCGAGAGCTGGGATTTATTTTTTCTGGACCGCTTTTTTTTTGTTGTTGGTGATGTTGCTGCTTTTTGTTGGTTACAGCTTCGCATTTTAATTTTAATTTCGCTGTCTGCCGGCGAGCAAGGCAGACACGCATAAGCCAGAGAACATATAGCAAACAGCGGATGTGTTCGGATGCAGCGATACACAGTGCGCTAGTCGTGGTGAGGAACCGTTCGGCGAATTGCTTAAATATATTGACAAAAAACACACGACGTTGCAGCGTACCTGGGAGTCTGGGAGGTCCCAATCAGATATGTAATCTTATTTACCTTTTCATGACCTAAATCCATTTCTAAGTGATTTAAACGGGGAGAAACAAAACAAAATATATCGACGGTAGATAGTGGAGGAAAAAACACAGGATAGTTTCGTTTAAAGATATGTCCTACACACGTATGAAGCGAAAAACATCGATAGACCATCAGGACGCACAGTGGATCAATCGCAAAGATAAACCTAATCAAAACATATATAAACACTACGCACAGAAAGACTTTCAAACCTCCGGCTTTAAGTCATGCAATCAATTGCAATAATCCCCACTTTTTCGTGTAGGTGTCACCAGACACGATTCCGGCACACTTCTCCAAGAAAGTCTGTGGGCCTCGGTAGCTCGTTAAGTGCGCACCAGTAATTAATTACGCAAAGTCGACATGATCCCATTACTGGAGGGTCTGGGCCCGTATGAACGCTATGAGTCTGCAGTCAGCGAAAAGGTGACACACCGGCTAATGAGAGAAATCTGCTGTTTAAACGAATCGAAAACAGATTTAAAAACTACCAACTGCGAGCAGCTGACAGTCAAGGTACGGCAGCCATGCAAGATGGGACAAAGTGGAAATATACACTTAAACGCTGCTAATGAGCATGCACGTCAGACAATCTTCGTACTAAATCATCGATTGTGCTGCTAAATAATCTAGGTCTTTGTGTGGGCATCAAGGAACTTTTCGCGCCTGTTCAGATCAATGCAAGCTCTATGCAACTACGAAGTTATTTGTTAGGATCAACATCACTAGAACACGTTCTTCACGGCTAGGGTTAAAAGCGTGTGTTACTATCTGTCAACACTGCATCAGCCAGAACCACTAGAAACACAGCCCCAAACATGCACACATACACACAGCTTTCCTTCACATCTGGCCCCAGCCATAATTGGAGGTGAATTATAAGGTTCGCGTGCCAGTAATAATGCAGAAAATTAAATATTATTCATAGATTATTTATGCACTTCCCGGGCGGTGTGTAATTCATCATATTTCACCCAACATCCAGCACCCCGGCACGTACGTACGCCGGGCAGGAGAGTGGTATGATTATCTCGTGGTTGGAGACCCCTTGCTATGGTCTCCAAACTGTTGGAGCAACAATCCACTCGGCGCACCCATCCGCGATCGATCGAACTTCCCGTGCTATCGATCGATGTTCTACATGACGGTGACGGTGAAGCAATTACACACAGCTGCACCACGTCCAAACACCGTCCAACTGCAGCAGCCAGTAGCGGCAGCCACTCGGGTGGGAGCCACAACAAATTGGAGATCGAAACCCGAAGCCGATCAATGGTGCAGATCAGTCAACGCGCACGCTCAGGAAGTTCCTCGGACCAGTTTTATGTCTACGGCGAGGGCTACAAAGGGCGGGGAGTTCCATTGATCATTTGTTTCGCTATTAGTCATCAGTGTGATCCTTCGCAGTCAATTGCAGCACACGACATTGAGAATTCTTTTCCCCTACTGCCTGCCACAAGAATTAATGCCAGAGATTATCGATTGCTTCGAGTTTTACGCCGAGCGTAACTATAAAACTCGCTCTGCAGTCCACGAGTACTGTGGTACTTTTGGGGGCGAACCTGTGTAGCTAGTGCAACGGAGGGCAAGCGCATTAATTTGCATGCAAATAGAGTTCTACACAACAGTTTTGCTTCTTTTACAGCTGTCGCCGTCGGCAGCATACGGCAAAAACCAATGATTTACACGTTCCCTTCTCGCTACACGCTTTTTGATGGACGTAGCCGGATTATTTGTAGTACAAAGTCTGCACATGCATTTCCTTAGTTTTCCTGCTGCACGGACAGACACAACCGAGACAGAAATCACCTCCCTCCTTTTAGTTTCGTATATCAATAGTCTAACTAATTGCAAGGAATCGCGCGCGCTTTAGTGTATGGAGAGTCTGGCGACTTACACGCATCTGTGTAGCGCACACCGGCCGAGATCCATGCGAAACGATATCACAACGACGACTCGACTGACGAACCCCACACCGTTGTGGACATTCGCTTCCAGGAGGTCCGAGGCATCCCGGCAACTTGCTAATCTCTGGACAGCGATCGACATGCTTCCATCAAGATTCATTAGTTTCCGTGCGCTCATACATGCTGTTACGCTGGCGGGTGTGCAGCAACAGCATCAGTGCGCGGCCCTGCACAAAACCGGGCTAATTGTCCCAGTCTTAACGCGCCGGGCCCCAACATACAGATTGGCCCTTGGGTGATTTATTGATCATCAGAGCTCTAGGTCTCTCTCGCTCTCGTTCTCCCCCTTTCAGTACGTTCCCATTCCTGTTGATGTACGGCAATGTCTGTACACTGGCGGGTCCTGTGCACTCGGCATGCGAGACGTTCACTTCTCACCAGCACAGACTGCACAGACGAAGAAGGATTGTGTGTCCGGGTCTCGGTGTACCGGGTGTCCACAATTCAGAATTGATGAGGTAATTATCGAGAGTCGGCAAATAAGCGCAACAACCTGCCAACAGCGCACCGTGCAGTCTCCAAAGTACCGAAAGACCCAAGTGTTGCACGCGAAACACACACGGGGGTGTTCGGTTGTGGCATCCTTCACCGTACGTACGTGCGCCCTTCATTCTGTGACGTGTGCGCGCGCGAACGAAGAAACGAAAAAACAAGCCAACGCGTTTTGGTTTTGCTCGATCAGAAGACAAGAGCGACTGGCCTGATGACAGGCACCTCGAGTCGAGAGAAACATATATCCGTAGCGCTGCCTGCCAGAGTACCATATCATTACGCAACGATCCTTCCATACGCTCGACACACAGAGATACTTGGCACATAACTGTCGCTCGAAACTTGTAGAGCACAGATGTGTATTCAACATTGGTGGTAGTCGACAGAAGAAAAAACAAGGTAGTTCTTCTGGTACGAGACGATAGTTGCACGGATATCCGTACTAGATCTCAGGATGTGAGGGCGGCAGCGAGAATTGGAGTACGTGGAGGAGTGGTATCTGTTGCAACCGAGGATGCGATTGGGTGATCCTCCCGCTACGAAATCCCTTCACCTGTGTCAATCTTAAAAAAGCACCGCGCACTAAATCCGCCACCTTTGCCCACCCACCCTCCACATCCTCTTGTGTCTTCGCGTCCGTCCGAGATCAACTTCTCCTGGCTCTTAAGATGATCGAGATTAAATGTGATCACTTTACAAATGTGTGTGTGTGTCTCGTGCAAAACTTTGCTCAGCTCGCTAAGCTGTAAAACTGTCGGTGGTTAAGCCCCCTGTCCGAAGGACAGGAAGGGAAGAAATTTATGGTCACCCTTTCGCCTCCCCCTCCTATTCTCGCCCATCCAGTTGTAGGAGGAACAGACACACAACTTGCGGCTCGTGGAAAGGTAGGAATTAACCGATCGCTGTCATAAACTTGTGACAGAGGAATTTATTAGCAAGCCGGTAGGGATTGCGGCGACCACAACACGACCCTTTTTTCTGGCCCCCGGTTCCCGCTGACTCCTAACAAGCAGGGGAGGCTAGCTTACACGCGGTATGAAACTGGCTAAGAAGCACGACAATCACCACCATCAGTTCAAGTACGCGGTACTTGGGGGGAGAGAGAAAAAGCGTAAAAAAAGATCATTCCAGAACGATCTGCATTAACTCTGGAGCTCCGGAGGGAGAAACAGGACAGAATGACGTCGTTACACCACACACATAAAAACCCATTCCCTTTTTTCTTACAAGGTTACCCGATCGTCAGGTTACACTTGTATTTTGTGCTGTTGAAGCCTTTTGTTGCCACAGGAAGTACGGCAAGATAGATAGGAAGGTGCCAACGACTTACCGGAAGTTGAAGAGAACTTCTCGCGGTATCTGTCAGCTTAGAGGTGAAATTATATAGAAGACCCGGTAAGGATTGCATATGGCGATAACGATTTGTAATTTTGCAATCCACCGACGGCATAAATCTCTGCCAGAGTATCCAGAAACACATTCCACACGCATCTAATAAATGTGGAGCTACTCTTGTTCGCATCAATTATGAACAAGCGATGATGCTTAACTCCAAGACTCGTACCATGTAGACTTTGCATACCATTAATAAGGACACGTTTTCTTGATCTATAACATACAAGCATATAAAAAATTGTTAAAAAAAGAGGATATCTCATGCTTGATCACACCAGCCAAAGATCATGTTGTACAGGCAGCAAAGTAGCTGTACTTCTTCGGCAACATGCAACTGCATGCAACAAAACAACCAGCACGAGGCTTCTTGTAAGGCTTTACTACTACCACAAGCGTGCCTCCAAACCTGTCAAACTATCCGGATCTCTCGTGATCTCGCGTGTGTGGCGCAGGCTTTACAGGCGGGTGTGTTTGTGCCCCGTTGCGCACATTCCATCCATCATTTTTAACACCTTTGCGCGTCGTTGCACTACGTACTGCACTTTGGCGAGCGCGTGCGCGTGTGTGGTGTACGCTGAGTGGCACATGGACACATTCGAGTTTCACGCACACGCTTCCACGAGCCGTGAAAAGCCGTCAAACTAATCAAGCGCCCTGTTCGCGCCTATGAACCGTGAATGATGGATGATTTTCTAATTGATCGGATATTGGTCGTGCCGCCCCGATACTACCGCGTTGGTCCGCGTTTCCTACCGAACGATGTTGGTTTTGTTTTTTTTTTTGCTCGATATTAAACATATAAACAAACACACAGCAAACGGTAGCATAGTGTCCTTCGTGTGGGGGCTGCATATTAACAGAAAAAAACGTAGAGCCTTCCTTCCAAACAAAACATGCGCACTAGTTTCGGTTAGTATGGTCCGCCTTCATTTAAAGGAATGCAACAGTTTGGTTTGGTCGAGAAGGAGAAGTGAGAAGTGAGAACATACAACGCCAAAACAAAACAACAAAAAAACACATGCCATTTATCCTTCTAGGGTCGATAACAAGTAACACACATGGAGTAGTTTTTTGTTGGTTACCTAGAAAATCTAAACTCACCTATAAAACCTTCTATAGCTTAGAAATAACGCCGTTTTCCGCAACACTACCCCAAGCGCATTGAAGAGTTTGGGGTGAAAACATTCAAAAGGGCATGTCAAAATCAATCAATGAGTGCTTCTACATGCATTCTAAGGTTGAGTTTCAGGCAGCCGAAGCTGACGAGCTTCAGGGGGTAAGATAGGTCTCAAGAGGTGGAGAAGATGTACCTAGCTAAACATATTTATGAAATTAATTAAACAACTAAAACATCCTACCCACAGATGGCTACCGATGGTTAGTGGGGCACAGCTTAACACCTTTACGCTAGGGAATGCCTACAATGTTGTACCGAGGCATCGGTTTGCGGTCGTGTGATTTCTTTCAAACACCTTCATCGGTACGCTTCATTGAGCATACGCGCCCCACAGAATAAAACAAAAAAAAAGATTCAACATTCATACAACAATTGACTTGTTTCTTTGCAAAAGAGCATGATTTCCATTAACACCGCATATCTCTTACAGCAACCGTTTGCTGTAACGTTCAATTTCTCATCATCACCTCATAAATAACTACGGGTCGGCCGCTTTTGATCAGTGGCAAGCAAGACGCACGCGATGTGCACCCACAAATCACCATTATACACCGTGCGTATGTTAATTATCCTGAAGAATGCCAATGAGAATGAGCATGCTTGCACGATTATTCATTTCCATAATGTAAAATGATTGACAGTAATCGGCTAATTGTATGACGGGTAATCAGAAAAAAAACCGTGTACAAATATGTGCCAAAAATGTCTTACTTAAACGCTGACATCAAGGAGGCAGGTACAACTGGCAGTTGCATACTTTGCTATAAAAAGTAACGCACTTTACAAGGCGCCATAATACTAATTGCCGTTACAGTAAGCAATAGACTAATTGATGTTTTGGAACGGAAGAATATGTGCCAACTTTGCCTTATTTACAAACGAGGAACAATGGATCACTAAAGTTGGATATCTTGCTATAAAAATCTGAGAGACTTAACGATACATGCCATAATACTAATTGCTCTGTAAATTATTCGTGACAAACGAATCGTCCTCAGAGAAAAACCAAGGCATGAAACTAATCTTCTATTTGTGTGTACGGTCCCCAGCAAATAATTGGTTGATTGCTTTTGAAGGAAAGCCAACAGCTATGCGGGGGATACATTTTTTAACATGTCAGCTCACTGACCGTCGATGTATAGGACACAAGCCACATATGCACACCGACTTTCCTCTTTCTTCGCAACCAAAGGAAGCTTATGGAATTTAAATGGGCAGAAAAGAAGTACTGGCCGCACCTGGCACGCAAACAGTTGTTGATGGACAGTTTTGCAGTAACGAAAACCTCAGAATAGTTGGCTCAAAATCTTTTCTTTTCCCTTTTCCCAATCGGAGGTAAGCCTTACACACACACGCGCAAAACCGATGCAACAACACGGTAACGATTATTTATTATTTAAATTGTAAACCGCTCACAACAACTGCAGTCGGGCCACCGGTCGGGTTGACCAGTTATCTGAGATGACGTTGCAATACGGCGGCGGGTCTAGTCTACTACCAAACGACTATCGATTGCATCACGTGCCGTATACTACTGCAATGTCTCGTCGTCTCCACAGACCACAGACATCTTTTTACCCTAAACCAGAGCAAGGAAGCATTGGCTATAATATTATAGGTGACACACATAAATTGGCCACACATTGGCGTGGCGACCGTCGAACCAGGAACCCTTGGTGCCGCATTTTTTAATGTATCGACCCGCGTGCGCTCTCCGCCAGCGAGTGACGTTCGAAAAGCGGACCCTAACTGTCGTTGCAAAATGCAACACAATGGTCAAACCTCGCCCACAAACGCAATAGGCTCGTGCGGGGGTCAATCATCATGCAGCGGAACTGGGTAAGGTTAGTATGGTTGGTGGAGTCACCCGAATAGTGACCTGAATTTTGTTCCACTGCAAAATGGTTCCTACCTCAACTCAAGCAAGTATATCTGCACCGTGCCGTGGGTAAGTAATTCGACGGGAAAATTAATCGACACTTAAAGCCTTGTGGTCGGAAGTGGGATTGAAATAATCGTAAAACTGTAGGCTTATTCCTGTTCACTTCCATGTCTCGTGTCGGTAGACATTACCATTCATGGTTCGTGATTGAATAGCTGCGAAATGGAAAATACCGAACATCGAACTTCAATATTTGCAAAACTCGTAGCACAAAACAGCTGTACGACAATAGAGACCGTTTTGTTTATTTTGCTCAAGCATGAACTCTTGCAAAAGGTTCATAGTTTAGGCAACAACCCGGACGGAAAACATTTCCTGCTTTTGGGGAAGGTTTGTTTACAACCAACACTGAACTTTTTCCCATGGCTCTTACACTGGACATAACCGTGCACTCGAGAACGTACATCAACAAGACATGTTTTAATAACAAAACTAAACATTTAAACATTGCCACTGTGAAGCCTTTACCTGTCTTCCAGGTGACAAAGTATAAGTAAAATAAGATTTTATTCCTTTTTAATCGTTGTCGTATCAGACGGTGAAGATGTGAATTCAATCCTCAAATCAAGTCTTTGACAGTCACACTAGACTGGATGTTTCCTTTCGCCTCTGGTATGCCAAAAATAAGCCCAAACAGGAAAGTCATCACAATAAACCGTCTCGGTGTAAAGCTTGAAGTTGTTGTTGAAGAACCGCGGACAAACAAAAACCTACCGAAATCACAGACATCCAAAGCCGAAGGCCTCCCTCATGACGCTTAAAAATCCGTTTTTCCACCCGAACAGTTTTGGTTTCGCGTGCTGTTTGGCAAACTATTCTCCGCGCCATGGGAAAGTTTTGCTTTTGCAGCACCGTCTAGATTGAGGGATGACCACAACATTAGCCTGCAGATCTGCCCATAGACACTACCCGCAGCTGATAAGCGTCCCTTAATGGCAAGACGCTACTACTTTTCCCACCAAATTGTTGCGACTGTCTGGGGACAGTAAGACGTGGGCAGGATTTTTTTGAAGGAACAGCAAAACAGTACGTGCGACCCCGTCTGGAAGGCGTTCACTCGCGAGCGTAGTAGCTTTGGCTACGTTTAAAATAACCGTTTCCTCTTCCGATGTCAGCTTGCTGGAGCTAGCGTAAAATAAATGGACCATGCGTTTTGTGGTACCCTCGCCACTCGAAAAGGTTGAATGATTCGATTCAATTACTGGAAGCAATAAAACCAAAACCTAATTAAAGCGCTTGAATGATTAACTATTACCACAACCGTCGCTAATGCAAAGGCGCAAAAGCGTGATCATGTAATCAAGTTGTTCCACTTAGGAGCGGAGCTCAGAAAGATCCCCCAAAAAACTCTCATTTTATACAAACATGTTTCCGATTCACCAAACGCTGATACGATGAGATTCTAAAAATCTGTTCCATTCATACTGTAGCGATTGAGTAACGTCGATCGCACCATACGGCACCCATATGTAAAGAATAAACTCTTGGTCTTTTTTTTCGTAACGTCATCAATACATACTGTGACTCGGTGTCGTAAACTTGAATTTTATGTCCCAATTTCACACATCACGCAGCTGAAATCCTAAGATGAATGGGTTTGGTGTTTGAAGGTTTAGGCTGGAAGCGATTATGACATCGCATGCTAAGTGAAGTATTTTTAATTCTATTTAAAACTTTTATAAGAACAATTTGAATAGAGCGTCATTGCCAAAGTGATATGAGTTTATTCGTTAAAATACTTCACTAAGCCAATTATTCTGACATATAAACTAGAAGATCGTTGATCGAATCTTTTCTTGACGTAACATCTGGTAGATCTTTCTGACTTTTATCCGGAAGCGGTTACATATAGAAACAAGTCTAGTATGATATTAGCAATATACGTTGCTCTTCTCATTGCACTTGAGGTTGTCTATGATGTCTCCAAATATACAGCCAAACCTCAAGATTTTCTTCCTTGTGACAGCAAAAAATAATGTCCAGTCATCCAACTTCAACCACTCAACACCGATACTACCTTAATCAATCTTGTTTTCCTGAGGGTCGACTGCCATTTCCACCCCACCAATGCGTGTCTGTATCAGTGTGTACATGTTGCACAATTCAATTAACATTCTATCATACGCAAAGACACCGGAGAACACGTAATACACAACCAAACCAAACCAAACACCCAGAGCAAAAATCGGTAAAGTCGCGTGGCTTTGGCAGCCGATGAAGTGGTACGTTCCGACAATCCTCCCCCATTTCCCTCACCACCCCCATTCCCCAAGCACGTGTGCGAGCATAATAAAGCCGGAATCGACGAGCGCGACCGGCGACGGCGTGACGTTGGACACGTTGAGCTTCTTAAACCATGGTCACCATGGGCCGTGAGGGTAAGCCGTTAAAGGTGCGCCAGGTCAGGACCCGTCGTTAGGTGGCAGAAGAAGCAGAAGGTGACGAAGACAAAAAAAAAACTCCCAGTTACTACTGACGGAATCAGTATACCAAGGGTGTGGGGGAGAGCGCATAAATTATGCGCACCACACGCTACATATGCATTTTATGTGCATGCATAAATGCACCGAACGGACCAAGGAAGGCACACAATGCAACCTCGCACGGCGAAAGGTGGTGACTTGCGATTGGGTGCCGGTGCCGCTGCAATGGCATCCTCAGTCGAAGGAGGCCGCCATAGGTACCAACGACTGTGGTACACACACACCAACAGGGAGTTGCTTTCGGGCGGAATACCAGAACGCAGGAAAAATTCCTTTTTGCCACCTGCGCCATCGCGTCAAACAAGCGGGTCTTGCACGTTGACCATCCGAGCTCCGTGGTGTACAGCGGGAAGCAAAAGAATCAAATACGAAATGCGGAACACGCGAATCACCCAGCAGCAGCCGCATTATATGCGCCCGGTTACCGCGGCGTGTACTGCGAAATCGCGTTCCGGGCGGCGTAATTGTAGCCGAGTGTGTATGTGGGGAGTGTTATATCGCACGAGCATTGATACATTTCGTTCCTCGGCGTCCTGTGTTCGGTTTGGCGCATAGGCTTTTTCAGAAGGTGTCCAAGAAAAATGTTGAGCAATTTCTGTTCGGGTGCAGACACAACAACTATGTGGAGAGTGAACAAGACACCAAATGAAACGAGACTAGCATGCCCACCAAGGAAATATTTATTTAGGAGTTGCTTACTTCCAAGGTGTCTAAGACTTTGCAAAATTGTTTGAATTTGAAGGGCAATATAGAATTAAAGACTCTTTCTGACCTTGCCTAAGATCCATACTTGAGTATAGAAATAAGGAGGACACTGGAAACACTAGACAAGCTACGGAACTACAAAAGTATCTTCGGAGACGAACTACTGTCTGTAATTCTGTAATTGAGCTTAGGAACAAACGTTCACAAAGAACGAACAACGTCAAAAGCATCGGAAAAGAAAACAAACATTTCCATAGCCATCTAACGTCCATTTTTGCAAGTTTGGTTGAAGCCTCGCGAAATAGTACCCTTTTGTATTGATAAAAAGAATGGACTCATCACTCGGCAACAGACGTCCAACTTTCCATTCTCAAAACAACCAGTGCAATGTTTTCTCGTTTTGTTGCTGCGTCCTGTACAAGAAATTCTGAGAAATCCTTCGTGCCTCCCCACACATGCTCCTTTTCGTCTTCATAAATTCTTCACACACCCACAGACTTACACAAAATCCCGAACATGAAAACTTTATTTATGCTTCAGATGGACATGATTCTTACGCTCTTTCTGACCTTTTCCCGTGAACCCAACAGCACCGGGAGTGCATTTACATTGAAACTTTTGATTGCAGTTTCCCGCCCAGTTTTTATTTGAGAGACTCGTAACTCTTGCAAAGAGATACAACCACGTGGTCTGTCTTTGTGTGTCTAGATATTTCTGTACATCATGTCCATGGCACAGGGAAGGAGAGTATGGACGAGAAGAGTTTAGCGAAACGAACTAAAAATGAAACGACTCCAGCGAAGGGTGACGGAACCTCGACGCTGCATAAAGAGTGGTTCTACGATGAACTTTGTTGCCACGTGCTAGAACACCGCTACGCTCCTTGTCTCTCTCTCTTGCTCGTCCTCTCTTAGTTCCCGCAAACCAAACAAGGACATTCGAAGGACGACGAAAGCAAAATCGAATGCGCTGACACGCCAGTCCTTACTGCAGGACCTTCTTCTTTCTGCGATACGTCCCAAAATGTTTCTTTGTTCGGATAGCGCATAGCAACGGCAACAGGAAAGCTCAACGAAAAAAAACTGATGATCCTATCTTTGGGTAGGGGCGAACAACAACAAAACCCTAGTGGAGCAATCGTGAAGCTGCAGCTCTACTTTTAATCGAAAGGGTCCAAGCGGTTCCGCGGTTCCAAGAGGTGAGATGAAGCTGCAGTAAAATCGATATATTCTGTAGCAAGAGAGACAGATATAGTGTGCGAGAGAGCAAGAGAGTGACAGAAGCAGCTAGAAAAGTGCAGTATAAATTGTGCTGACACTGCACCTTCGATAAGAGTGTATGCATTCGCAAAGAATCCGGAGCTGGGATGGGTTTTCCATCCTTCCACAGGCTCATACACATCCTTACCCACGAAGCTCAGTCATTGTTCGACCTCTTCCCCCGCGCTCGGTATGCTCTATATTCATAAAATGCAAAGCTAGGTCACGAAAATACAAAAACACACATACAATGTGAGGGTGCGCGCAACTTCAACACCCAACGGCAGAGAGATCACTAGAGCATTGGTCGATGATGATGATGTTGACATCCTTTCTTTCGGCGTCATCCCACTACCCAGACGAATGCTTAATGTCATTGCTCCAGTATGGTGGAGCGTTACATTGTAAAAGGCACATTCGCACATGCACAACACGCCAAATGCGATGAAACGGTTGTTCACATTTTAATTGGTTCACTGACTTTCGACTGGAGACGAAGCGTTCTTCAATCCTTTAACCAAACAAAACACACTGACACAACATTTCTAATGCAAAACTTGAACGATTTAATTTTACGACCCGTGCACGAACCAGACAAAATGGCGCGATAAGAAAAGCAGTGGGTGAGTGAGTTTGATTTGCAGTAAGCTTCGCTATAACTGGGTCACATGCATTCGTTTTTCTTGGTACAATCGATTGTGGAAGTGTCATGAGATTCTCATTGGTAGAATGATATGAGTTTTACACTGAATTTATCTCAGTAAAATGATAAGAAGCTCTTACAGATTCAGGATCCTCTACAAACTTCTTAGCAAGACTAAATCTGAGATCAAGAAGCCTGTGTCTCTGATTTAGGATACCCGTGGCACGGCTGAAAGCTTACGATTAGGGACACTGCATGAAAACAGGCGTCACGTCAATCTTGGTGTTGTTGGTTATTACAGCATTACAATTGGTGTTTAGATCCCGGACAACCAAAGAAATTGGAGACATTCTAGCCTCAAACAGAAGCGAAAGAATTCTCAACAAATCTGAATCTCTTTAAGACATGAACACTATTCGAGATAGATTACTATATATCCCCCTAAGGTGTCAAGTTGAAGAGTCCCATAAGAGTAACCTAATCTTCCAGAAGACAAAATGGTTAAATCATGTCCAACTATCAATTCACTCCCATAAAAATCTCGATATAAGTCGCAGACTATAGTAACCCTGTTTGAACAAAGAGCCTTAATTGCAATAACATAGATTGAGCTCATTGTCGATGTCTGCAATCAGCGTACAGTGACATTTAATGTACTTATTTGTGCTGTCTCTAATGTGAAACAAACGATCCTTTCTATGGTACCAACTCCACCCACCAACACACATCTACACGCCATTAAAACAACCTCCGCTGCATTAGAGCATATTATTTCAAATTACACACCTTCTTCACAATGCACTCATTGACATCATTAGATGCATCGTTTCATCAAACCAGGGCTGTAATTTCAAATTCGTCCGTTCGTTCCGGTGGTGTTGGCTTGTGTGCTAGACTATTTCCAATATTTTAACGCTCTTGCACACATAAAATCCGATTCGAGGGTTTTGGAGATTGGGTCACGTTTAGCTCACTGATTCGATGATTATCAGATGGAAGTTGTTCAGGTCTTTCCTCTAGTGCTCTCGCTTTCCAGCTGGAAACCCAAATGCTACAGGACGGGTTGTGAAATGGAGCTGTAATTCCGAGCTACACAATCTCCTCATTCTCAACCACCGACCAGTTTTAGGCCGTAGATAAATCAATAACGTGTCGATGAAGTATGGGGGAAGTCCTTGCAGGAGGGCCGATGGCGTTCAGCTTCCACTGCCAGCAAAAACGGTCAACGAAAGAGATGGAATGTATTTATTGATCCCACATTGACACCTTCTTCGATTGGCATGGGGGCATCCCGCTCAGAGACAACTTGCACCTTTTTCACGCGGTGCGATGAGTGGTGCGAACCTCTGTGGGAGCCCTCACACAGTTGAACTGCATCGTAAATTACTCACCCCACAAAATCCGGGTCACCGGGTGAAGGGACCGATTCCCCTGGCGCGCTAGCGATGGAGACACATACGTACGCAAAATTCGATCCATCAAATGGCGTGTGATTTGGTGGTAAGAGTTGGACACCTTCTCCAAACGTTCTCCATAGCGTATTACTCCCGCAACGCTAACTAGCTTTGCGCAATCGAGACCCTCCCGCATACAGCTACGTCGTGGTACAATCAAAATAAATGCAAACCGGAGAGTTTTCCCGAACGTGAAGTGTTGTGTGGTGCGCATAAGAACGATCTTAACGCACCTCTCTCGTTTCGGTGTCACAACAGGCATGCAAAACAAGGCAAGGCGACGTGAGACGTTCGTCGGAGTTCCCCCACTGTAGGCCTCATCCAATTTGCGCGATCGAGATGATCATCATTCGGTATGATCGTGCATCGTGTATCTCGTCGCAAACCCTCATAGGTCGCCTTCCCTTCCTGCGAGTAGCGAGAGAAACATCGATGTACACCGGCAGTAGCATCGGCAGCGGCATGTATGTGGAAACCTTAGCCGCGATTTACGACGCTAATTCCCATGAATTGTGACTTCAATCATGCGGCTCTAATCAAACTGGAAGCTACCATTCGCTGAGTTACTGGCCCTTGCTACCACAAGAAGCAAATGGCTTCTAATGATAGTTCCTTTTGCCGATGGCGCGCGCGATCAATGGCTCACCAATGGCTCTAGTCGGCTTCCACCTACGATCCAGAGAGCCGGTGTTGCGCATTATGGTCGGCAATCGATCAAACTGCAGGTCAAAAGTGCGAGTACGGATAAAAAAACACACCAGAAGTGAATGTCTGAAGCAGACTGGATAACAAACATCAGCCATTCTCAATAATCAATATATCGATAATAACATTTTCGAGATCTAGAAGTGTGTTGTGTGGCGGTTTTAAGTAACCCTTAAAATTAATAAGAATATTTTTCGAATAGTTGTAGAGTTCCGCATCTTCGGCTATTCCTCATAATCCTTTAACATCTATTGATCGATTAAAAACCAACTGCATATTGGACATTCATTGTGCGTTCTCTGCTACATCAAAAAAGAAGCTTTTCCCACGGCCCTTTCGAGTCCTCCAATGCTCGCCCACTCCCTTACCAGTGGGACCCGGACCCGTATGCTTCATTTCCCGTGATTGCTACACCGACCAACCAACCAGCCAATCAACCGGCAACACATTAAACCAGCATCGGCGCGTGTGTTCCAGCAATCGTTTCGCACCTATAGGCTGTAGCTGCCGAGCAGCAGATGCATTCGGCTGCCTTGCTAATTATGACGAACTAGGCGCCCCACCTCGACCATCAATCGATTGACAACACATTTCCTATGAAGTGTTCATCAAGCGGCACCACACAATAACGGGCACCTAGTGTCCGTCGTCGGTGGCGTGGGCATAAAGTGCCACGATCGTGTACTAATCATACTAATTCTGAATACGGGGGTCTCCGGACCCCCAGTTGGAACGGTCCGGACGAACGAAGAAAAATCAAACGTAAGCAAATAGGAGTACCAGCAGTCCTGAGCTCCTGCGGTACAGACGTACTCACTGGCACTGGAAAAGCCGACACAAACAAGCCAAGCGTTTCGCTGAACTATAATGATTCTGCGACTTAATAAGCCTATCGCTGAAGCCGGTTTTCCACGCAGAGATCGATATGCTCGATCGAAATGACCGTTGCATCCTCGTTGCATATGCACACGACACCTTCCGAGCGAATGAGCGAAGCAAGAAAAAATACAAACGCTTCACTAGGTCGCGGCACCCGTCTGAACTCGGCCCATGCAAAACTATGACTGTATTTATTGTAACAAATTACAAGCACTAATTACCATAATCATTCGACCGGTAGCGTTCTTCTCACGCCATCACGCACCGGGCTCTTACGGCGTAGCGAGATCTCGGTGCTGAATAGTTGTTTGACGTGTCGGCGGCCACAGAGTCTCCCTTCCACCGATTCCGTCCGGCATTGAGATGGTAAGGGTCTGTAGCTGAGAATTAAAATAAATCGATATGCGCACCATAGTTGCGATCGTAGCGGATGAAGTGAAAAGCTAGGCGATTGAGGAAACGATTTGTTCTTCCCTGAACCACTTTTATGTGGACAGGCAAATAAATGGTTCGAGATTAGGTACGACACTGTACTTCGCCGTTAGGTTTAAATGATTTCAATAACTCCTAGGTAATTCAGCATGTTGAAGTAAGGCTCGTTTTTCCGAAAATTACGCCTAAATGTATGCAAATTAATCATTTAAACCATTATTCGCCAAAACTTTCGTTTCAAGTCTCACAATATAACACAAACAGATAATAGTTTTAATCCCGCTGGTACAATAACAATATCCGGCCATTAATTCTCGCAACTCCCAAGGCCCACACGAAAGTGATAAAGTTACCTTCCACCGGTTCCGGTTCCTTTTTCTACGTCCGAAACTCCTGCTCCAAGAGATCGCCGAGAGGTACCACCCGATAAACAAAAAGTGGATGATGCGGTAAGCTTCTTATCCTTAAATGCATCTTAAGTTCCAGGTCCAGTGACTCGCAATGGCCGCGCAATGCATAGAAAAGCTAAATTGTACTTTATTGGGAAAACTTCGGACAAAATAATAAAGCGCAAAACTCGCCAAACTATATCTCGCGCGCCTTTGGTGCAATAATTTTTTGGAGCAGTTTGGAGCTTCTTAAATCCTCAAGTCGCTCGCAATGTCTTGCCCAAGAAGAAGGGTAAAGTTTTTCGGAAAACTCTATCATCCTAAATTCTCGAACCAGATACCAGACGGCACTCCACTACTTGGTTAAACAACCGAGATTGTGTGAGAAGGAACGAAAGGCATTATTTTTAAGATTTTGTAATGAAAATAGTTCCAATATCGCATACATCAGTGATGATGCAATTGCATTTGCATTAAGCGTTGGGTTTTTTGTGTTGTTTGTCTTCCCCCGGAGTCTCGGCAGTGCATTTTTTTTTGCTGGACAGAGTTCTAGCGGAGTGTTTCAGCTTGATTGATGATGATGGGATTCTAATTGATTTTAATCTGGAAGGTGCACTTTGGCACGTGTTCTAGATTTTCGACGCGCGCACAATGTGATTGTCGATTCCCAACTCAAGCGAAATCTTCGACGGATTTGAGCCCTTTTTCCGTAGGGAAATTATCGTTAAGTGGATCGTTAAGTTGGAGAGTGACCAAAACTAGCGTCCCTGTTTTTAATCTTCGCCAGAAAAAAGTGTTGGATTTCATGGAGAGTTATGACACTCTGATACTGATCATAATACTAAGCCAAAGATGGCGATTTTTAACACATCGAAACAGCGTGACATAATAAACGCAACCAAGCGTAACAGATACCCTAAAAAAACGATTCAATTTACTGTCTGCAAAAATGGACATAAACAGCCAATTAATCATTATTTCCCGCTGCACCGCAACATGCAACGGAACACGGCTAACGGTCGCAACACACATTTTTGCAACGCCACCGGTAAAAGCGTCCGAACGAATGCACTTTTCGTCAATGGTTTATTTATTTAGCTTTTAGTGTCCCACATTTCCACGGCCGCCCATATGTGTGTGTGTCTATTAATGCCAACGTTACAACATTAGATTGTTTACTTGTCCGGGTAAAGCACCGAACGAGACACATTTAGGTGCATCAAACACGGGCGCAAGAAAGCGCAACGCAACAGCGAGCGAGAGAGAAAAATAAATCAATTTTTTTTACTAATTACACTTGTCGCGTCCGTTGCGTGTGCGGCTGGCCGGTAGGGCGCAATAAACACGCCTTGTTAGGTGCAGCGCAAAATTTCACATGCTAAAAGTGGGACCCACCGATTGCTGTTTGCATCAAATCATATAAACAAACACAAACGCTGCAAAAATATGGATGCATCCGGGCGACATGGGAAAACAACTGGCCGGGCGGTCAACACCAAAGCGAATTGCAGCGGACGAACGCTCGCGCATAGCGACAGTTGCATTGCAATTTGCATTAGCAGCAAAACATTGGCGTTTGTTTGTGTCTTGTTGCGCCCAGCTAGGGGAGACAGGGGAAAGGAGGTAACACTGTCCAGTTGGTAGGCGGTGAGAATGTTTCTCCGCACCCTTACACCACACAAAAAGTGCGCTTTTGCTTTAACCGACACCCGACGGGCATTCTAAACGATGTTTTCTTCGTATTTGATGGTGTCCACAGCATAAGAAGAACCGTTGACGGTTCGTTGCTGTTATACCCTTTGCTTAGAAAACATATGCTTTTACACACGAGTTTGTGTTATTTACGGCTGTACGCCTCGCTATTTGCATTTTGTTTAAATATATCGCACTGGACGAACTAGATTAACATACAAACAAACCAAGCCTAGACTAAGCAAACAATCTGTTCTTAGAATATTCTATTTTACATAAAAGCTATCCAAAAGAATCGTATACAAATATGCATTCAATTTTCCGAGAGCACTCCAGCGACGCTTTGATCATCAATCACGAAAGATTTTTGCAACAAACACACGTCACACACATAAACAGACACGTACGAAAACACAATCCCACTGACAGCAAAGACAAACAAATACAGCCATTACTGCGCGCGCTCACACACACAACCGTGAATCGTGAAGCAAATTGCTCATCATCCAGGACAGCAGTGCATACATACAAAGCCAAACCTGCCCAAGCACGCAAACAAACAAACTGATAAACAAACATTTAAGGAACTGCAAGGAAGTCAACGATGCGTACGTGCCCGGAAAACTTTCACCAAATGGAGGAAGTGCACTGTGAATGAAGTTCTTTAAATTATGTTGCGACATGTAAGCGTACAACAAACTTTCAAAGATATACTCTTCTTCTCTATTTTTAAACCAACTTTTGGCATAAAAGAAACATAATAACAAACTGCATCAAGCCATCCAAACCAGATGGTTTCAAGCATTAGTTGAAACATACGATCTGCTACAACGCTCCTTTTGACAGAAGCATAAATACCATAATTACACCCATAACAACATAGCCACAGCCATCGGCCCCCCGAAGTTATTCTTAGAACACTAGAGGGGACTGTATTTATTTGTGCGTGAATTTGCCAATGCTGTACACGCGCTTGCCCTCAAAATAACTAAAGCCCTTCGCCCGGTTACCGCACAGGGTCCGCTACTTCAAATCATATCCGCATTAACGCACTGGTACCACAGCTCTCTCAAACTAGACATTCCCTTCCCGGTGGTGTGTCGGAGTAAGTCCTGTGTAAGTACTCCCTCCAACAGACACAACAGCAGTACGCTCGCAATTCCGTTGCGAAGAAGAATATTTTTCGCTTCCCCGAGTGGAGAACTGGGCGGTGTCAAACGCCGAGACACGCACAGCGCGGATGATCCGTGTCTGGTGCCATCTTTCTGGTCTTCTTTTCCGACTGGTGCGTTACCTCGGGCCAGAAATAACATCGTGATGTTGCTGCTCCGCACGGACATAACGACACGGACAGGCGGTGGATACCGTCCGTCCGGTCGTCGTCGCGCAAATATCCAGGAAACAAACCAGACACTTGCGTTCCGTCGCTTGGACCGGACGACCAACGCACAACCAATTCTGCCGACTCCGAAGGGTGGTGAAATGGTGGCTGGAAGCGGTGAGCTGGTACCGGTGACATCCCTGTGGCGATGGCGCATCCGAAAATGTGAAAATATGTTTTCCATCTTGGAAACATTACTCTCGCTTTTTGCTACGCTGCGTGTTGTGTGTCAAAAATTGCGCCTCACAATGCTAATAAATTGATACAGCAGCAATATTTGCAACAAAATCCAATTCGAGGTTCGCATGTACCGTGCATGTACGACGTAGTCGTATTTGTAGAGTGAAGAATTGGAAAAATGGAACCTAGATATTCAAGTTCACGAATGCTTCGCTTCCTTCAAGTCATCAGCCTCATATGTCTAGCATTTTATTACCAAGCAGCGCGAATACTTCTCTACTGCTAACACCATTACACGCAGAACGCTGCCCTCAATTTTTCAACTACATCGGAATTCCATTCAGGTTACGGCTCGGTGCAAAAACACGGGAACGATTTATCGGGACTGCCCGTGTGCCCATGCGCATATCCTATCCCGCAGGAACTCCCGTGCACTGGGGGAAGCAACATCGATAGCGAAGGCAACGACCAACAACAGCACAATTCCATAAATAACCTTCAGAGTGTCCTTCAGCGCTGGTGGGGCGTCATCGCACTCGCCCTAGTTTGCGAACAGGACCGAACCGATGGTCCTTGCTCCAATATATAGAACCACCAGGCTATGGCGTACGGCATGTGGAACTGGATCTATCGAATTCTATTTCATAATTGCCTTCTTTAATGGTGGGAGAGAGAGCGAGAGTACGTGTGCTGTTCTGCGTAGAAAACATCAATCACGTGACGGTGGGTCGGGAATTTGCACCGCTATTCCTTCGAAACCCTGTCGAACGTTCCGAAACGCCTGAAGGTATGCAACGTTCGTGTCGCTTTAAGACGAAACGAAAGGGAAACTTAAACGCAAAGCAATCATAATGCAGGTCAATCATTGTTTTGATATATTCGAGTGTGTCATGAAATATTGAGTTACCTGTTACATCGCAAACAACTGTTTCATTAAATGAAGAATTTAATTTCTCAACAATGCTGAGGTGCGCCGACATGTGCGGGTCGATTGCGGTACGCTTTAAACGGGCATCAACGAAAAACAAAGTCCATTCGCAAAATGAAATCAACAACCCATCAAACCCAGGAACACATCCACAGTGCACGCAGCACAATAAAGCATAAAATGCGTGACCAACCGGATGGGACTCATGCCTGCCCGATCGACATCCCCGCCCGCTTGCACGTCTGGAGCAGATGATTATCGCAAGAGCGAACGAAATGGCACGATAATCGCTTTTCGCAGGACAAAACTGTGGACAACAGGGGGCAAGAAAACAACCCCCTACTCTCACCACACCCTAGACTAGTGCCTGGACAGGATGGATGGAGCCCATGCTCCCGCCAGACGACGACGACGACGACGACGGTAACCGACACGAAACCCGTCAGGCGCCTTTCAGGCGAGTCGTCTCGTCTATTGATTTTACGCAAAAGTACACATAATCGCGCCGGTCCGTCCCGACGACGACGACGATGATGGCGCTTCGTTTGCCGAGTGTCCTTCCGCAACACACAACCACACATTCCTTCCTTTCACATCCTTCAAACGATAACGTCAGTCTGGCCGTTCGCGCGACTACGCTCTCGCTCTCTCTCTCTCTCTCTCTCTTTCACGCTTCATCGGAAGGACAAATGCGTCCGTATGTAGCGCGCGAACTGGTCTGCGCAAGGATCCGAGAACCAGTGTAGAGGATATGCGGTAAACAGAGCACCACACCCTGGTATGAGTGTCCTATTGACGTACGTGGCGAGCTCCAATCAAGGACTTGTGAGTTACCTACTGCTGTGGATGCAATGCGCTCTCTTTTTCTCTGTTCCCGGGAATAATCTCACCGCAAGGACTCTCTCACAATAATGGCGGTCGAATCGTGCTCAGGTACGACCTCGAATTCCACAAAACCGGGACACCGAACGAACGAGACCAATTGCGTACGATGATACATAAACAGTTCTCTGCCTTCACTAGCACCTGCATCCGGTGAGGCCACAGCGTTAGAACCAGCTGGCTGCTATCCTTGTTTGTTCCCCCTCATGAAAACTTGCTTGCCCAGCAGGAAAACGCAATATCGTAACTCTAAATCGTACAATTCTTTCCTGGACAACTATGTGTGTGTACGGAGCGAGATAAAACGCATCCTTTCCAATCTTGTGCTGATCCGTAATGGAATGGTGTCCCACAAAAAAAAACAATGGTTCTTACAATGTAACACACCAGGACACAGTCTTGAGTCTCTCCCTCTCTCACACATGTGCATCTCCGAGGAGAGGCTTGGGTCGAAATGAAAACAAAATCCTTGCAGGCATGTTATGACGCAGTTAAATCGTTCACACGGTGACCTCCACGCGGCACATCCGCATGGTGGCGCACCAACGGAGCAATGTAAACAGGAGCACCAGGCTCTCCTAATGCTCCTCCCGTCACTTTGCATTGTGTTTATGTCCACCTTCGCGCCGCTCTTTCCAAAGCATCAGTTGCCAGGCCGCACCACAAAAATCGAGCCAATATAGTTAAGGGCGTACATGATGATGAGGCGTACGTAAAGAACTCTCAGCCACACACAGCAACATGATGCCCCTCTGTTGCCGACAGCAAGCCCGGACACTCTCTTCGTAGAACTCCTGCCCCGCATTAATCCGTTGCACAAACGAGAGGATGGAATGTACGAAGAGTTCACGGGAGTTTGCGTTTGTGGCTACCGAAGCGAGATGGAAGTTGTCTGGAGTGCAATCCTAGACAACGGCTGGCTCAGTTACCGTGGAGCGGAGCAGGGAAAAAACGTCAATACAACCTGAAGGATGGGTGGGGGAGTTGGTGTTTTTCTACCACGTGCGCAGAAAGCAACGAACAGTAGTGAGTTACCCTTGTGCAACTATCGCGAGCAAGAGAGACGAATTGAGTTGTCAACTGAGCATAGCATTTCCACTCATTTCATGCCATTTGAGGGGGGCACACACGGTACGGGGCAGGAAGTTGGGAGAAGGTGTCTAGGCAAACATTGAAGCGTTGATAACGGGTGCACAACTGACAGGTTCGGGTTTGCTTTATTTTTGCAACTTCCTGACATCAGCAACACCAATGTTTACTGACTTTTCCACCCATACGACATCTCCCGGATACATTCTGCCAAAGAATAGAGCCTCAGGTCCAAGGGGAGCAACCTTGAATCAGCCCTAATTTTCGCTTCCAATCACTTCCACCCATGCGCTCACTAGTTGCCTATCCATGAGCAAGCATATTACTGCAGCACCAGTGTAATTATTCCAGCAACATGATACAAGGGCCATTTAATGATTTCTGGATTGACGAGTGACATTGCGAAGCACATTGTAAGCAAATGAAACATGATACGGCCACACATGGGGTGAGGATAATCATGAGAAATTCACAGAGCAATGGAGCTACATTTTTATATCAAAATCGATAGAAGCTCTGCAGTTTCTGGGCCGCGATTTTGAGTCTAGGCCTCACCAACTGCTGTCACATACTGGAAGAAAATCATCGTTATTTCTACCCAGCACAAAATACACGATACCATACTGTGACAGACATTAGGTGAGCAAAGTCTTGACTGCGGTGCCACTTTCCCGATCCGACACCGTCTAATTGGATTTTCAACACTCCAAACCAGGCTTCCAACAAACAATGCCCGGTTGGTGTGAAGCTAAGGAAAGCTAATAACGTAACCTGTGCGTGAGTAGTGAGTCTAATACGAAATCGAATCGTCCGTTGGTGTGAGCTATTCTTGCCTTCCTTTCTATTTCTACTAAAACTGAACAAAGGTTCAATGTCTTAGAATCGTTCGAAGTCTAACTGTGGCAGGATTTCTAACTATCGTTACATCGTTTCTGTCGTGTAGTTTCGATTGCATCAATATCTGACCCTGAAAAAGGTATGCCTGAGTGGGAAAAATAGTACTGCGGAATGACTTGGACCTGGTTGGACGACTAAAACAAATCAGTTTCTCTAAGGTTCTTCAACAAAACATCTTCACAAACAAACAAAGTATCAACGGAAGTGTCGAAACGGATATGGAACGACAGCAAAAAAAAAACGTGAGACACTATCCCGTAGGAACAACGAACACCCCGTTCCCAGCGACGAACGATATGCTGTTAAAAACAAGCTAGACAAGTGACAACAACATGGTGACAGTCAGCCTGGCGGCAAGTTTCTCTTTTTCCGTGCCGTGTCGCTTTTGTCAGCATCCCGAACAACGGATACCGCTCTCGTGCCGCTATAGGCCAAGATCTTTCATCGGTTTTCCAAGAAATCCTTCGCTTTCTGTGTACCTAATAGTTCGTTTGATGGATCTCTTATACACTATTCTCATACTAGATATCAAGATACGAGGCCAATAACACAAAGCAACACACAAAAAAAATCAATAAAAGAGCAACTAATAACCAAACGAAATTAAATAAGAGTAGCTAAACTTAAGATGCACTCTACAGTTCTTCATTCTTCCCATGCCTTTGGTCTCACAACGCTACTCTCGGCGGGCCATGCTCAATCGATGCATAGTTTCGCACTCGATCATATATTCTTTTCCACCGTTCGCGTTTGATCCTTTCGGGGCGTAAAAGAATGAAGCACAAGTAGAGCTTTAGGACACACTATGACAAATCAAAAACACAATTTCACCAACTCAGTATGAGAGAATAGTTCATCTTTCCTATTCCTTTCTGTCCTACATCTACCCTCCAATGTGCATAGGCCTTTACTTTCATTAGTCAAGCACATTCTCTCAGAAGCACTTGTGCTGAAAACGACTACTACCGCCGTCTTGGATTCCTTTGAAAACGGATTTCTTTTCATAGTTGCACAGATCATCATTCTGCCGCCAGTGCACAAAACTACAAAATGAAGACAAACAAGGAAGAACGAAGCAAACAAAAAAAAAAAACAAGGAAGCACACATCTAAGCCTCACTAGTGCCCCATACACTCGTCAAAGGACTTCTGACTCAAGGACGGCAACACCACCGAAGCTGCAGCCAACTTGTGACGCCTTCCGGGGCAGGATAATCCTCGCCATATATCTTTCAACATCGCACCGCATCCAGTTGTATCGTTCGCCGGGAATGAGGATTTTTCATTTTATGTGGCCAGATTTTGCTTGCCATCTGCCGTTTTTGTTGTTGTCTTACACGCCTCGAAGCTGATGTGTCGCGCTGGAGGGTCTTTTTTCTTAGAAAAGCTCACTTTTAGCAGGAAACGAGTGCCATCACTTCACACGTGCCGAGTCGAGATGACAAAAAAAAAACCCCGACGTCGAGCATGCATTCTGGGCATTGACATGACCCACTGAAACGGAGAAACTGGGTCGCGAACTGAGCCGAAGCCTGGCGGGTAAATAACGTGTCCCGAAGAAGACACGCTGGCCCTGGAATGGTGCGCGCACCATCAATGGTTTTTCTTTTTTAAGCATGCAGCAACCTGCATTATCCACGGAGGATCTTAAGAGGTGTGCTACGACACAATCGCCTCTGTGTGTTGTGTTGTATGGGACGATGGCGAAAGGCGACCATTTTGTAATGCCTTAAAGTTTTGGTCCAGAGAATTTTCTCCAATTTTCGCCAGGGTCGGATAAGGTATTTAGATCCAGCTTTCAAGGAAATTCCTCAGGAAACGTGCTACCAGGAGAATCGAACCTCGATGGAGTCACCTGGTGTCTCGTAACGCGAAGGAGATTTATTTGTATGTCCAGAGACCCTGCACACGCACACATATACCATCATCGCCTCCTCGAGTCTACACCAGCGTTGCGGCAATACACATACCTGCAAGTAGAGAGAGAGAAAGCAAAGGGCAAACAGTTATTGATTATTCACCTTGTGCATAATTATTCATGAAAGTGGAATTTTCTTAACGACTCGCTCCTTCTTTTGTCTCCCTTTCCTTCGCTTCCAGCGGATAATTATTTAGCCAAGCAATTACGTTTGCCGTTTAAATCACACCTGGACCGGGAAAAATCAAACAAAACAGTGCCAGTTGCTCATTTCAAAGCATGAATCAGTTTTATTTCATTTGTGTGCCTCGGTTCACACTATATAAAAGAAGCATAAAAACGTACAGAAAAGAATGGAATTTCTGATAACCATATAACGAAGACGGTGGCATTATTAAAACAACGAATAAGCGCAAAACAGACGACCCTCGGTTTTCCTTTGGTAATCAAACAAAATGACCATCATGTTGCACCAGCTCACATTACACTTTCGGCTGAGTTCGGAACTTTACCGTGGATCGCACCGAACACGCAAATGTCTCTTCGACACACACACAAAAAATGAATAATCGTCCCAAGGGCACCTCCCTTTAAAAAAAAACACACTCACACGCCTACCTAAACAAAAAAAACTAAATTCCTGGAACAACGCGCACTTAATTGACTTTTTCCAAAGTTACGCATAGTCCTCTCGAACCGGGTCGGGACGACGGGTTCGCACAGACACATCGCAGCTCCCTTTCTATCCCCATCTCTTTCGCACCCTCCAGTCGAGCTGATGGGGCCAGGCTTTCCAGGCGTTCTACTCCAGAAAGTCGGCTTCCAGAAAGTCCTACCGGAGAAAAAGCTACACTCTTGCGCTGGCGGGAGAAAATCGATGAAGGTTGGGTGTATATAACCGCGCGCACGTTCCCGGAAAGCCCGAAAAATGTGGGATCAGAAACACACACACACGAGACCGCACCGGGAACGAGATATAAATAAGGAAAAACAGGACGCCCAGACCGTTGGCGTCAGGATGCACAGTCGGGATATGGTAGAAGAGTAAATGAATAAATAAAAAAGCCTCGACCGTTCGCTTTCGGCAAATTCGGTTTACCCAAAGTAAAGTAAATGGGGGCGAAAAAAAAACAACCAGCTAAACACATCGACACAGAGTGTTCACACACACACACCTTCCACGGTTCTTTGGTGTAGGCAGGCAGGCAGCATTAAACGTAAAAGCTAGGTCGATTCTGGGGGCTTTTGAAAAGAATGGTCACGACTAAAGCGCGCCTGGCAGGGCACAGCAAAAAAAAAACCAACTCATGTGTCCATATAATACATTAATTATTATACGACGACGATGAGAAGGACAATGTCCAAAACTAATGATTATGCTGCGTTATGCGCCAACAACTTTGCTCCAAACAACTCATGTGTATAAACAGGCGGAGAAATTCGTTAGCGACCGAATCTCCACAACAATTACTATCAAAATGTTAGCTCAGTAGACGTGGTTTTCAGACCATAACACAAGTGTCCACATGTTTAACACAAAGTGTTCCTTATGATAACAATAAGTCGAGAATTGTTATAGATCTTCGCATTCAATTATCTAAAGCAATATTGTTGAACCTTGAAGAACTTGAAGTTTAAATATAATCATCTCTCTGTATTAACAAAGCTATACAAGTTGCAAGGTTTCTTTATCCCAGAGTACATCGATTTCACAACATTGCTTATCATTGTCGACCTGACAAACAGGCCCTGCTTACCAACGACGACGCCCCAAACAGCAATCGAATAAAAACTGGTGGCAAATAAAATCGAAAGTGAAGCACAAATGTGCAGCTCAGTTACAACACTGCCTCGATGCTTTGAAGCAACCTTCCAACCATCAGGGAAAAAAACGCTTGCAAAAAGTCCTCCCAAAAAGCAGCCAAAGAAAAGCGCTATTTGATCAGGACCTGTGAATGATCGTTCTGCCAGAAGTTCCGCATGTTTGCCCCGGTTTGCCCCCACCATGTCTCTTAACAGCTTGCCCCGGGACGAGTTTTTCTCCCCATCGAATGTGCGTAAAACACTAATGGTTCACCGGCAGTGGTCGTGAGTAAGGCCTACGCACCACAGAGCCCCTCCAGAGTATATACAAGAGGCTTCTGTCTGGTTTCTTTCTACCCAATCTACCCAAGTAGTCTTTTCGCTGCAGTAAAAATGTGAGCTCCACTGCGAGCTTTTTACATAGCGAAAGCACCCCGTTTTTATGTCTTGTTGTCGGAAAATTCGGGAACGTCGGGATCTGCGGTGAATTGCGTTGCGAACAACATGGCGCCATGTACATAAGATCCAGACACGCACGCATAATTCGCTCTCCCTTTTACTCCCGCACACCACGCACTAACCGGGTCGGCGGGGTCCATCAACGCACGACCGTCGGACGGCTCATAACCTTGTCGTCGAACCTTCTGGAGCCATACCCAAACCCACGGCCGGGAAAAACCGGGACCTCTTTTCACACGCACTTTTCGTTCGCCCCACCCCCTCCCTGTTGATCGTTCTTCGTTCGCACAAGCGCTTGCCGTACTACAACTCGGCACCCGAAAGAAACGTCAAACGGATGGTGCGTAGGTATGCTGTGGGCCAAGTTTCGGGATGATTCGGGATACAATATCCAAGAGAGAGCTTTTTGCTAATGCACGCATCTTGCCCATCTGACACAGAGTTTTGGGCAAAGAAAACGCATTACTTTCTGGGTACAATTTCACATTTGAAATAAGATAACGCGATCCTTTTGCGGGAAGTAGCACACACACATTCGGCAACGGCACGGCAAAATGTAGGCCAGCATTCTCCGATTCTTCCTGAGCTGAGATCTTATCTTTCACTTTCAATCCAACCGAAAAATCCACCCACTCACTGCCGACCTAGCGGACAATGTCGCAATCAATCTTATCCGTCGTTTAATGTCGCTCGCTCATGCACCACGAACAGTTTTACGAAAAGCGAACAGAAAATCACATAAAATCTTTAACTAGACTTAAGCATCCGGGCAAGGCGGCTGTGCGCCCCCGGCCTTCTTTACACACAACGATGGAAGATAAATGGGTTAACATTTAAATCTCTCTTGAAGCGTTGTCGCTGTGCAGGATTTGGTGTGCCAGCAAAATAAATGACGACCAGCCTTGGTTCCACTTTTAAAACTGGAGATAGATATTGCTGTTACAGGCAAAAGAAAACGTCAAGAAAATGCTGCCATTTCACACAATTTGCTGCTTACCAGAAAAATTAAACACCATCTTGCCGAAGCTGTATGCCACACCCAGTACGATTGATGAGGTTTCGGATGATGTTTCGGGAAATACTTTTTTCCGGCTTCCAACAGAAAAACACACAAAAATCAAACATTCCAGCGTTCCATTATCCGGTAAGGTACGCAAATGCTGCAATCTTTCGCGCGGGTCACAATAAAGACTTTTGGAAGGGCGTTTCGCAGAAATCAAAGCAATGCTATGCGAGCATCCACTTGAAACCTTCGGTAGTATGAAATTCAGCAATCCTAAAAAACCCCTCGGCACATATAGGTCAAAGGTCATCCAATGGAGGGAGAAAGAAAACGAGGATTGCTAAGCTTTTGCGAAATTATTTCTGCGAATTACAATGTGAAGATTTGGAGCCACAAAATGCCTGTACCAATGAGGCAACGTTCCATTTCAAATTGTTTCTAATTGCTGCTGGTAATACTGTTTCAATATTTAATTTGATGGAAAATATTTGAGCCACCAGGCGTCTCCATTGACCACGTGTTTTGAGCTAAATTAAATAATTTAATAATTTTTAACAAGCAGTTCTTGCTAACTACTTTGTTTTCTAGATGCTCAAAGCGCAATATTTCTCATCTTCATAACATTACACACGTACATAGAAAAATTGATAAATCCCAAGGGAAAAGAAAACCCGGGAAATCGCAAGGAACGGAGATCCAGCTCGCCAAAACGAAAGGGGGAATGTGGAAAGGTGAAACTGGCAAGAAAACGGTTTGGCGCTAGTTGGCTGGCGACGGGAAAACACTGTCGCCGTTTATTTGGCGCGACAATGTCGGGAACGCGTACGCGCTGATACCAACATTCGGTCAACAAAACAACATCCAATCGGGTGGTCGATCTTTCCGAGTACAGCAGTTCCTCCACCAACATCATCATCATCATCATCATGGCGGCGTGCGTTATCATTGGCATTGGAGCCGATAGCATCATTAGCCCACCAGCAGCAGCAGCAGCAGCAGACCAAAGGCGTTATGTTTATGTCGCGCAGTGGTCGCTTCGGCGGGCGCTTCTTTTATTGCCGCTTGGCGTCAACGGCAACCCATATTTTTACAAGCACTGTCGGCCAAGCGTTGTTGTTGTCGGCAAGAAAACAGGGCAAAAAAAAAGAGCGTTTTCCCGATTTCGTTTTTTGTCCCCTAAAAGAAAGGGGTAGACACAAGAAGGCGGGCTGCGCCAAGAGGGTGAGATTTCTATTTTTGGACACGCATTTGCACGATGACGATTCAATATTGCGGAGTAGATTTCACTTTCTTCAGCATCCTCTGCTACTCGTTGCGCTCGCTCGCTCTCTTGCCACCTTTCTCTCATTCTTTTACTCTGCTCTTGCTCGCTAGGAAAAACAGGACACCGGAACCTTTCTGCCATAGCCATACTAACGGCCTAGCATCCTTGAAGTGACGACGCCCAGATTTCGCATGGCCCGAACATTCCACCGAACGTACCGATGTCTGACAACGGAGAAACTGCTGACGTTTGACGACTCGCACTCACTCGCCTAGAGTTCAATCACAAACGAAGTAAGCCCGCTCTCAACGCTTCCCTTTTCTTATCATCGCCGTTGATGTCCTTGTGCCTGCTGCGTCAGGAAGATTCGGAGCCGAACGGCTGGGCCGGAGGAGTGCTCCAAAGCGAGGCGTCACGAATATTGGCGCTGCTAGCGCAACGAGACGAAAAAGTGACTGCCGAAGATGCCGCGCCGTCGGGGCGAAGACGCAGCATTAACCGTCGTCTGCCGCCGTCGTCGACGTAGAGCGAACCCAGAAGTACAAGAAACTGCAAGCGTCTGCAGGAGCAGCAACACACAAAACCGCTCCACCAGAGAAATAGATACACACTCAAGCGTGCTAAGATATGGTACAGCCAGGGGACACAGCTCTAGTCATCGCACTAGTTTTGACGTTAGTGTTTTTCCCGGGGAATATCTTTGTCAGATTTTTGGGGATAGATTTTTGCCACGCGGCAAAACTTCGACCCGAAGCTTCGATAAAAGCCCGACAAGTGATAAAATTTTATGTTTCTTTCTCTGGGATTGAAGTATAGGCGAAAAGAAAATCCTCGCTTTTTTGGAACTTGGCTGCAAACCTCATGGTCATCAGCTAGTTTATGTGTGCTTTCAACAACTGGGATTTCACTTTACCAGGAAGTTTTCCTGTGGCGTACAGCGAAGTGCAGAGAAGAAGCCATTTTTGTGTTCTCGTTTTTGCTGACGAATTAAAAAAAAATACGAACGATTGGAGTTTTTTAAGGGAGAACATTGTATCCTTCTAAAGTATGTGTGATAGTTTTGCAATCAACTTTACCCCAATAAAAAGCTTTCTATACATTCAATAATTGAAAACTTCGTTAATAGTTTTATGTTTCTATATCTTGCACGGTCAAACTGTCAGAAGCAGACACAATGAGGGTTTTTTTTCACTAATTTCCTCGCCTTTTAGATATCGAACGACATGCGTGTATCCTGCCGATAGCTAGCACACACACCCAGAGTGTTCCGATATCGAGTTTATCCGCTTTGTGCGTCTGACAGGAATATATGGTAATAAATGTCAGGACACCCTGAAGGACAGCCCGGGTTCGAAGTCGGGCACAAGCAAGCAACTTCACGAACGAACCCTTCTTCTTTGTTGGATTATTTTCCGTTTTTTCCCCCCAGATATCCTTTCGCCGAAGAGCATAGTTTCCGCAGCCTGTTCTTTCTATCCCATCGAATCGAAGTCCTTTTGTTCACTCGCTCACGCGCACACACTGCCATTGGTTCAGTCTCTTTCTCTGATTGATCGACAAAAAACAAACATGGAAGGGATCCAAAACTACTACTGAATTATCCTTGTTCAAGTTAAATGAAGGGTAAAACCAGGACACAACATCCTGCCGCCACCGCCGCCATTGTACCCTTTTTCTCTTCTTCCTGGCCTTTTAATCTTGCCGTTACGTTTTAGCAGGTCTCGTGATAAATTCCGCTGGTTTGAATCGATCCACACGAGTACGTCCACAAAGCGGCCACACAAATGTTTCTACATTCTGGGATAATGGAACTGCGCGTGTGTGTGTGTGTGTGTCACCAGGAGCGGGAGCACACGCTACAACATTAATTCAATTGAGTGTGAAAGCTACGGTCCGGATTCCTATTGTTACCGTCATTGCCGATATAATGGACGATGGGCTAAAGGGTTAGAATACTTTCACAACTCCAATTACCATGCCACTATGGAATAGTTTCGAAAAACATCCATTCCTGCAGGAATTGGGTAGAATGATGAAGTTTAAGTCGGTCAAGCGATAAAGTATTCGAAATTCCCCACAAAGCACACTGAAGAATCGATCACAAAAGCCTAAATCAATGCATCAATGATTGGGTAAAGTGATGGTCTAGTGGTAGCTCCGTCGATTTGAACCTTAAAAGACCAGTCGTCAAATCCCAATCCCAAGAATCTTTTTCTCCGTATGCAAAACAGAAAACCAAAAGTAACAGGACAAGATCTCGTGAAGGGTAAATCATTCTCCTTTAATGACTGGATATCACCGCACCAGTCCAATCCACACCTAAGCTAATCTCTCTACCCAAGTTGAAATGACCGCGCTCAAATAGCCACGAACGATAATTACTTTTCATTACCAAGAGGATTATTAAGACATCTCTTCTGGTGTGGATTTAACCAGGGACAGCAGCAAGTGTGTTCATCTTTGCATCCAACAACTGAACATGCACTCCACTGCACCCAGAAATGCATCACAGCGGCAGACACACGCGTGTAGGAATGCAGTTTTGATTGCCGATACGATGCACGCAACCCAAACGCCACGCCATGCAACAAAGTCTCTGCTACTACTGCTCCGCAAGTGACCGATTGGATATCTCAATCAAATGCGAACTTTAAATTGCTTTCGGGAAGTAAAGCAAGAACATAACCTTGACTGTTTTTTTTTTTATATTCAAGGAAAGCAATTGAGGAAGATCTAGATCTCTTGGTCTATGATATATGCGCAGATTGAATGTGGAAGCAGTAAATAAAGAAAGAATACCACCGAAGAAACGAATAAATTTTATGTCCTCCGGGCAAATCCTTTGATCTTCTAAGGCCACGCGACGCGATTTGCTACCGAGAATCGATGCAATACACACCGCTCGGATTCATCGGTTCCGAAATCCGACAAGATGAAACCATCTTATAAAAAACCGTTCCATTGAGAGAAGCGAACCGTGCTCGCTCTCGCACGCCATCTCCGATGCTGCGTGCGGAGACATGTGATTGAAATAAAATACAAAACCCATCGGGAAACATCTTCATCAAAACTCGTCCAGCTTTCCCGAGCGAACGAAGGATGAAGACACGATCGACGCACGCTGGATGTAGGCAATGATGGTCGAAGTTGCGGAGCACACAGTAGCAGCAACAGCAAACATTCAAATCATCGTCAGCCCAACCTCATCATCATCCCCATCATCAGGTTGTGATTTTATGATCCGCAGGGCCACACACACCACTAGCTCCCTAGGGTGCCGACGCAGAGACACCGAGAAATCGGTTTCGACAGCTTTACGACGGGATGAAGAAAACACTTTCCGCTCCGGAAGTGGGAAATTCGGCCCATCCCACCACACACACACACACACGCACACACGCGGATGCGTCAAGTGAAGCAAGTAATAAAGCGCAGATTTTGGGAACGCTCTGCCGGGACAAACATCAAACTTCTTTTCCAACGAAATTTCCCTAAACCACCTCCCAGAGTTCGTAAATGAAAGTGTCAATTCGGTGGGGTCAGAAGTCCGTCCTTTTTTTTACGACACACCAACAATCGGGTGAGACTGTGCGCGTTGACTCACTGCTCCGGAGATGGTGCATGGTGTCTCGAGCGCGTACGCGCATCAAGTTACGCACCGTTTTCCGGTTTGGTGAGTTTTATTGTGAGTGGGGAAAAATATATAGTTCGAATCTTCGCTGCCCTCCAAAAAAAAAACCATCCCACCAACAAACGCAGTTCGAATGATTCATCGAACCATGAAATTAGTTAGAACTGATGCTGCCATTCATCTTCAAATTTTCGTGCAGCAATCCTTGGGTCACTTTTAAAGTCGCTGTGCTGGCGGCGAAGAATCTGAAGCATTTTTCGCCCTTCTGTAAGTTTTTTTTTATGGACTCCAATAACCTACTTCGGGAATGATCATCAAAACATCGGCCTTCATTTCATTAGTGGCGCTAGAATATCATATCACGAACAATTTTGCCCAACGAAACACACCCTCAAACGAAACCTTGAAGTCAATAACGAGAGAAAGGAAAACATCAAAAACAATCGCTCGGATAAGGATCGTAAGCGAGGAAGCAGCGCGTACGTGCCCGGTGTTTGTTGAAAAGAAGAAGAGCGAAAAACAGACCTCCCGCTGGGAACGCGGAACACTCATCGGTCATCGGCACTGCAACACGCACACAAAAGCATAAAATATGACCCCGCCCCGGCTTATAATGAGGTGATTTACGAACCACCACCAAGCCGGGCCACTACACTCACTCGCCCATGATATGAACCTCGGGAAATCCCTAAATCTTCAAATCGAAAGATGAAACCGACGGATGCCGCGTGTCCCAGGCCGCTCGTTATTAACCCAATTTAAATAATAATTAACGACCTGGCACAAAGGGACGAAAGCTGGACGAACCAACAGTTAAAAAAAAACGAGCAAGATCTTTAGGAGATCCATAGCACATTCGAGCTTCAGGAAACAATTGACTTTGGTTTTCTCTTTTTGCGAGTATTAACAGTAGACAAGAAAGAAATTAACCATATCGTACAAAAACGATTTCCAAAGCGCAAAAATGCATTTATCCAATTTCCAAAAATCCGATAGATAACTGACAGCCAATCACTATCGATCGACACTGTCGGATTATTGCATCATGTACGGAAATTGTAAAAGTATGTGCGCTCTGTAATACTCGCTCTCACTGCTCCTCGCGCCTAACAAAAACTTCCTCCTGCGAGGCTACATTCGCAACAAACGGAAGCAATCACATGTCCTCATGTTCGACCGGAAATGTGGCAAAGTAATTGCGAGAGGGGGGCGAGGCAACGAGGACACGTTCGACTGAAGAGCATCCGATGCCATGCGCTCTGCATTTGACAGCTATCGACGAGGAACTAATGGGGGAGTGTGGAAGCCAATGACATGAGCTGCCTGCCAGGCAAGGATAGCTTCAAATTCCAAATACCAAACCCGGGCACGGGAATCGATGCTACACTAATCGAACGTCATTTCTGACGGAACAGAACTGACAGTATTTTACATACATAGAATAGTACAAGGGGCTGTTGCGGGGAGCGCAATGGGTGCGTCCGCTTCACAATGTCCGTAATCGGTGCAATCAAAATTTACATACCATGAGCATGGGTGAGCATCATGATAGCCAACGTGCGCACACACAGCCATACGTGTGTAAAGGGCGGCCAAACTAAAGCCATCCCATGTCATATAGCTATATCTGTAGCCTGAGAGATAGACGAGCAAAAGATTCCACATTTCCTATTGGATATTATCATGACTGTCGCTCCGGTCGTCTGGAGACGAAAAAACGACTTACTAGTCAGGCATAAAAGACAAGACTTATAAACTGACGGACACGGTTGAGTGTTGCCAACATAGTTGATGAAATAATTTGGAAATCAAGACTTTTTTTCTCTTTTGGATGAATGGAAGGATCTCCGGAATAAGTAAGCTGTTTAAAGCACATGAAGAGTCCCTGGGACTCAAAGAGACATAAAGATGGATTGGAGATGTAATGAAAATTCGAAGAAATTAAATTATGATCGATGAAGATTGATTACAATCTTATATTGGGTGGACGATTCGCATGAGTATATCATGACTCTTCACTCGCTATTCCCATTTGAATTGTACTTATCTGTACGCCTTCGCACTCAACTCTGTTAAGATATGTTAGACCTGGTACAATCCACAATAATGCTTACCTAAAGCAGAAAAGGAAGAGAAAGCAAAAACACAAACATCGTTAGAATATTCAATCACACTGACCCGGTTAAATTTTGCCCACCATAAACTACGTCACAATACTGGACACATCAACTTCTTTACCATCATCAGCATCATCTTACAGCTTCAATTGCCAATTTTCGACACACAACATTCATCGCGTTCCTGCCACAATTTGTCCTTCAGCTGTGACTTTCATTGCATCTTTCCCCTTTTTTTCTGGGTCTGTCCTCCAAAACTACTATCAGTGACGAACGACCGAAATTAGAACGACGCTCCACATTTAACGCTTCGCCTGTTCTTTCGCCTCTAGAGAGCGAGAGCGCCCGACTCGAATGCAACACTTCTTACCCAAGACCTCTTGTTCTAGCGCAGTGTTATGCGAGTGCTTATAATAAATTGATTCAATAAGATGTCAACCCTAACATGTATACTCGATTTCGGAACCGACCCGCTTCAATGTCTCGCTTGGAACGCTTCCTAACCTACCCGGAGCAGATACGGAGCATAGACTCTACTCAATCAGTTTGATGCACGTGAGAACTCTTCCTCAATTCTTCTAAACCTCTTAATGGTAGCAAAGAGAGGACACACACTCCCGTCCTTACCGCCTAGTTCTTCCACTTTCACTGGAGTTGGAGGATGTCTTCACTTGATGCGATACGATTTCTTCTAGGAAAGACCACTTTCGGCTCCATATCGTTCTCGGGAGCTCTCGGGAGCTCATCAAGTTATCAAGTTCATCGAAAGTTCAATTAGTAGGCGGCGTAGATGCTCATTCGGAACGCAAGAATCTACGTTCACGCTACGCCAAGGGGCAGGCAAATTATTCGTTCGCTAATAGTCGATTGTTACATTCGACCTGTCATCTGGCCCATTCAATCTGTGTTAATTTCAGTTTCCTGTATTTGCGTTTCCCTGCCCAGTGTCATCTCCACACATCTCGTTTCGTTCTTAGAACCTCACTCAAGATACCCACACAATGTACTACACGCCCTTATTGGGATCTCTAGTACTTCAGCTGGTAAAAAAAAAATTGCAACAACTCCGACAACTTCCTCGTCAATGTGTCCCTACATGTGGACGGTTACAAAGCATCCTATGCTTCGAGTAAGCTCCACTAAGTAGGTGGCACTTCCCTTGAACTTTTCGCTGTAAAAGGCTCAAATCAATCGAGACGGCTTGGTCAGCACAGACCTCGCAATATATAGCCGCCACACGACCGGCAAGACGGTTCCTCCGATACACTCTTTTTAAGGCAATTTAATCCCTCCATTCAGAAGCCGACATAGTAAAGTTACAGGGTTTTATTGCTTCATTGACCAACCCCACAACAACTCCTACGCCGGCGTGTGCGGCACTGGACATTCGAACGACTTCGAAGCAAACATTATACGCATGCCTTACTGTTAGCAAACTACAAGCATTTCCCTAAACTCCCTGCAAGACGACTTCCATACTTCCCATAAATCGGACCAGTTTCGGTACCGCCCTACAATCTCCGCGTGACTTTGATTCGCAATTTATATCCGGAGGAATTGCAACCTTCTTTTTTTTATGCCACCTCAAGGAGAGATCCCAACAGGACCTACTGCTGGTACGTCGGTGTCAGATCATTAAAATGCTAATCGAACGAGCCACACCGCCGCCACCTTCAAGCGTAAACGATTTGCGCGGAACACAGCTTCGGTGTTCTCTATCGGTACCAAATCGAGCAAACTACCGCACACTCCACGCTTTCGGTACCATCCCAATGTTCTTCGCCCTTCCATGTACACGACCGGCATCAGGGCACGTGTGGGCACCAGCCAGTCGCAACTGTAATGGATCTGGAAGACAAACGTTCTATGAATATGGTGACGCGTCGCCCTCCTGCTGTGACGGGTGTGCCGGCACAGCCCGATGCATATTCCAGGCCGCATTTAAATCGCATCGCCATGTGTCGTGTCTCTGGAAGTTGCTTCTGAACCGCGATCGAGCCAGACGAAGATTCATGGTATCGTATGGTAGATGAAGAATATCGCTTCAAGACCCTTTCCTTTCGACCTTCAATCTTGCAACTACAAAACCCGACATACGTCATCGGGAAGGAGACTTTATTTTCCCACCAAGAAAAGGGTGTAAAAAGATGCTCTTTTCGAATATAAAACGCTTCATCTTCTTCCGGACTCTGCCATTCTGCCACCTTTAGAGCAGAGCTTAAGAAGCGCAACGTTAATGAAGCGATACTAAGTGCTTGCGCACGCGCGTAATAAACCACACACGCCGCCTACGCACACACTCGAAACGAAAAAAAAAGAGGGAAAACAACACATTCGCACATGCAATTAGTATAAATTTGATATTGCATTAATTTCAACCTACTACAGGCACAACAGCGCCCGCTCGCAAGCTTTCCTGGCGTGGCGTGCTGCAGTTTTATGCATAACCGAACCGTGCACGCTTTACTGTGACATTGAATTCGCTTGTTGCCATGTTTTCACAACCGTGGAGGGTAGTAAGGGGGAGTTGTTTGCTGGTGGGCGGATTTTTATTTATGTTTTAAAAGCGCGTTTACGCAGCACTGCCGCACGTTTAACCTTCCGCGTGCATTGGATCGGAATGCGTTGGATATGGGTTTTTATATCTCTTCACCGATTACGATCTTGTTTTGCTCTAGATGTTTCAATTTTGTGTTTTTTTTTTTGCCTCAAAAATATAATTGTCAAGGCGAGGTTTGATGAATCGGTTGCTTTTTTTTTGAGGTTATAATTATAGCAAGCATCGGAACAAACATCTGCAAACCTAGGTAAGAGAAGCGAAGTTATTACATCCGTTAAAGAATCCTGTCTAGTAGGAACCGGCGTAAGCCGGCAACACTATTTTCGACCATCATCACCACCATCATCATCAAACATCATCGTTAATATTTTTGTCGCGCAGTCCACTCTCGCGCCACGTGTCTGGTTCCACCCAAATATTGCACCGCGTGTCCTCAGAAATTACAGGCCCCGTTAAAAGTAAAGCAACAACACCTAACTCAACCGACACACACAAAAGCGGCGAAGACTCGACACAAACGCTACCAAAACAACAAGACATCGAACAAGTTTGAGGAAAATGGGGAAAAAAAAAACAGAAATAGGATCGTCTACCGAAGAACGCCGACGCCGCCGACTAGGGAAGGTGTTGCTTTTTTGTTGTTGTTGTTGTCTATCTTCTTTTCGGGATTTGCGCGCTAGACGAAAATAATAATAATGTTCACCGTCACGGCGCGTCTCTCTACACACCGGTTTAGACGGTGCGGGAAAATATGCTCATCACACCCGGACTTTTCCGCAGCGCGAGCAATCCCTCCTGCTGGGACGATCGCTTCCCCGCGCGCACAGACAAACGCGCCGCTGGCGACACCGGCCCAGACTCATGTCGACGAATGTGGAATGTTGTAGAAAGAAAATTAATTTAGTTATTATTATGTCTTAGATGGGACAACCACACACACACACACACATGGATAGGGGGGTTTTCATCCCGTAAGAGGGATGTACCTGTGTCTGTCGCGAGAGGCTTAGAAAAACACACGCCGTAGCGGCGAGGATCCTCTGTCCCCCATTTTCCCACACTTGGGACAACCCCTTTACTAAGTTGGGAAATCGGAGGCTTTCAGGTTTCTTCGTCACACCATTAAACGCCATTCGCAGGTCGTGTAAACGTTGTCGCACGATGGTTTCGTCGAAGCGGAAGACATTCCTAGCTTCTAGCTTCTAGCGCATAAACGAAGAAGCAGAACATAGCCGTTCAACCCGATCCCGAAAGTGAATGGAAAATGTAGCTCTTCAAAGAAACAACACAAAAAGAACATCCAGCAGAGGATAGAGTATGAGCCCCGTCCTTCCATAAGTGATCGTCCGCCTTAAGTTATGACAAACTAACATAAAACCCGTGTACATATCTCTCTGATGCGCTTTTTATAGCACCCGGCCGAAGTCTTATACCAACAACAACGATCGGCCCAGAGAATCCGCTCCAGCAACCAAAAACGGGGTAATAAACATTTCTCACCCAGCGCACATCACGCGAGTGGAGATTATTTTTAAGCAGGTTGGGCCCCGCACGGAAAAGCGCCCGCCATAAATCGCCACCGTAAGTATTTATTTAGGAATTTTCATATGTTGTCTCGGCGCTGTTTTGCCTTCTTTCTTTTATGGCGGCCCGCAAACTGATTGACAAACGGTTTATGTTTCTTCAATAAATAATCGGAACAGTCGGGTGGAGCTGCTGCAAATTCGATTAGGGATATGTCATAATTTCACGTCACGTGGGTAACGCGATTTGAGGGGGATTTCCACGGATTTACTTAATCAAGAGATGAGAAGAAGGGCGAAACAAAAAAACGTTAGGCCTTCGGACATCTTTGCTACCGTTTTTCACCCGCCGCAAGTCAGTCGGAAAATTGTGCCTAACCTACTCTTGGGCACAAAACACATCCAATGCCCATGCTTTAGCGGCTTTAAATTGCTTGTTCGGCCCGCTTCCCAAACACGACCGGCGTTAATCAACTTCAATCAAACACAATCGTCCATCGTCATCGTGCGAGAGAAAAAAAACGAAAGAGATTTTACTGTTTTGCACAACTGCATAACAGCTCCGCGTTTGCCAAAGAACATCGCACAGCGAACAATCGCACAGCATCAATGGCCATCAGGCACAGCAAGTGCAAAACACGAAACGTGCCCACAAAACGCGGTACATGCGTGAACAGGGCCCACCACTCGGACAAACATAATCCGTAACGGCCGATTGATTGGCTCCTGTCGATTAACGTGATTAACCGTCGTGAAAATATTTGGCGTGAAATCCACAAGATACACCACCCAGATTCTAGCAAAAGGGAGGAAAGAAGGTGGAAAGGCGAGGTGGGTGGGTGATATTTTTCTCTAATTACGGAGCTAGCCTCATTAGATGCGGCTTCGTTATCCTCATGCCAAACAATCGCGAGAAGGTAAAGATAATTCGTTTGATTTAAAGCCTGTGTTGTGTTCATAAATACACAAAAAAAACCAGTGACACATATTACTGCCACCGGCGATAGCTGAACAACAGTGTATCAAACACGATAACGTAAAGCATTTTAAGCTCGTTCCGACTTTAATCAAATGTGCAAAACCCAAAACGAAAACATTCGCGATGGCGAATCATTCTGCACAACAGCTAAAAGTGGTTCGCGGTTTGGGGTTTTGGAGGTTGAAAGATAGCACACACACACACACCCGCGACTGTGCAAAAGTCTGTGCGATTTTTTTTTTTTCGCCAACATCACTGACCCGCTTCAGCCTCGCGCTTCCCACCTACCGCGACCCATCTAACGGTTGACATAAATTAAATAAGTGGTCCCCCACATCATGGTCCGCTTCGCAAATCAGCTCTGCACTGACCCAGTTGAATGCCTAATATACACAAACACACATACACGCATGTGTCCATGCTGGGAGGTTAAGTGTGTGTGTGTAAAAGGCGAAAAAGAAAGCTCCCTAAATCATGCCACAGATAGCGAACGCATTATCACGAAACCGATTTCGTGGCTGTTTGTGGCATAAATAAATGAATTAGAAAAAAACGGATTCTTGGTTCCAACATTTAAACTCTTAAGAACTGACGTTCAGAAACTATTTCGATTGATTGCAAAAATATTGCATACTTTTGGGGGTTCTGTTTTTTAACTGATAATATCTTCTTAAAAAGAGCCAAACAATACCTCGAATGTTTTGGTCTATCATTTCTGGCATCAGAAACTTGCTGATTTACCTTCTACCGAAGATAAAACACAGTTCTCTTCATACAGGATCGTGAACCGGATGCGGTTTGATGCTTGGTACAGAAATGTTTTAAAGACCTGCACAGCACGATCACAATGTCATCTGATCCTATCTGGAGATAATCACTGTTCAGATATCACTGTTTGCGATTCCAAAGAGAAGTGGTGTGTGTCCTTCGGAAGATTCGGAATTTTGCGTCACATTAACATTAATTTCTTCAATGAATTCTAATACATAACTTTAACGGCCCGTTTATCTCTTACTTACTTATCAGGCGCTACAACCGCTTCGCGGTCTTGACCTGCTGCAACAATCCTCGATACCACTCACGGTCTACCGCCGTCGTCTGCCAATCAATTATCCAGGTCCCGTTCTGGCGGACGCATCAACGCCATCACTCCATCTCAGTTTGGGCCTACCACGCCTCCTCTGTCCATGTGGACGGCCTAAAAGGACTTTACGGGCTGGGTCGTCCGGTGCCATTCTCATGTCATGTCACCAGCCCACCGGAGTCTGGCGAACCTGATTCGCTGCACGATAGTGAGATCACCGTACAGCTCGTAGAGCTCGTCATTGTAGCGGCTCCTCCATTGTCCTTCCACACATACGGGGCCAAAAATCCTTCTGAGCATCTTCCCCTCGAACGCGGCTAAGAAGGTTTCGTCAGTTTTGGACAAGGTCCATGTCTCAGAGGCGTATGTGAGTACTGGGACTATAAAGGTTCTGTACAGTCCCAGCTTCGTCCGTCGTGACAGATATTTTGAGTGGAGAAGTTTCCTCAGGCAGTAGAGTGGAGTGACCTATAGAAGATGGTCCCCGAAGTTTCCACCTCCGAGTCTCGGATGACCTTCTCTAGGGCCACATTGAATAGGAGGCAAGCAAGCCCGTCTCCCTGGTGCAGACCCTTGGTGGTAGCAAAGGCCCCTGAGTGCCCGTTTATCTCACCTCGGTGCAAATATCAAACCTCAATAAATGTATCGATGATGTCGCTACAACACTCGTACAACATTTTCTAACCAAACTTGTAACTAGCCATGTTTTCACGTCAGACACTCTTGCTTTTCTGGCTGACGCAAAGGAAAAGCCGCTTGCTGTCGATGAACGGAGATGTCGATGAAGCGCAAGAAGAAAATGCGCGAACCACAAACAATGCACACCAGAGGACAGAACATACATAGCAGCACATCTCGCCTTCAAATCTATCGTCGTCGCGCGTAGTTTTGTCTGTGCTGTGCAGCGACAACAGCGAAAACGGCCCGCCAAAGACCGTGTGACACTATAAAGCGACCGATCGACGGAAACAAAGGCACAGGAATAAAAGAGAACACGGCTAGCTGGCCAGACAATTTTATGCATGCATCCGCTAGCATGCGCTTTTTCTGCACCGCGGCCAGATTTTGTCGGTGCCGTTTGTCTAGGTCGCGTCGATGATGTACTGCATTGCGACGCGTCCAGTGGCATCGTGTTGCATATCTAAACACGTGTAGAAAGTTTTCTTGCCTATATGTAGTTTAAGCTAGAAGTAAACTAGAGATCTTAAACCTACCTGTATCCCCCTAAAGCATCCTATTTTCCCACACACAAAACAAATCCAGAAACGATTGGCAAATGTGCAAACCGTTTACGCAAAATAACAGCCAACAAAATGCCATTTCGCGTACCTTACACGATCGTCACACCACGAAAACCACACTTCAAGGGCTGGTACGCAGGATGGTCGGTTTGACTGACGGTGGCCTCGCCTCGTTGGTCAAACCCACGCAAACGTCCCCCGATTTGCCTCTGGCCAGGTTTCCGCATACTGTCACACTACCGACGGCAAAAAAAAAAACAAAACGCACTGTCGTTAGTCATGCCATGAGGAACGACGGTACTTGTGTTTTGACAGCGTTTTGCTTACGAAAAGGAATGGCCAGAGATCTTGAGAATCCTTGAGCCGTACGAGCACACACGAAGACCACCCTGTCCGGGGCCGAAACATGGTTCGAGGTGATCATCCTCTTCGCTGCCGGTTGCTTCATCACAGATGCGCGAAACTCTCTATATAAACCATCGCGATGAAACGTGAACATCATCACTGTCTATCATTACTGTGCGCAGACCGACCAAACGCAAATAAGCAACCGGGTCCCGACAATATTCATGATTTGTAAAATATTGTCACAGCAAATACACAATCACTGGTGAGCCGAGGTGGTGTGTGCCGTCATTAAGCGGGGCGGGAGACCAACAAGCAGAGAGGCCGTTGGCCCATCATCAAGCAATCGAAGGGGAAAAAACCCTGCTATATTCTATGCTTTTCTTTTCTTACTTTACTGCCATCACACGAAACCCATCCAAGCACGCGCACGCCAAATGAAACGATGCATTTTACTCGTTCAGCTCGGCTCAATACGCCCCAGTCCCATGCGTCCTTAACAATGCTTCTGGTTCCCCCCCCCCCCCCCACACACACACGGGGGGATCGGGATGGACGCATCCAAATGTGTGACAAAAATGCACAATCTACTGCAAATTGCTGCAAACTGTGAGCAGCCGCGACGCTTCAACACCATCGGTATTCGTGCGCGTTCGTTCGTTCGGAATGGCGACTTTGTGGCCGTGGGGTTGAGAGCAAGTGCAAGATTTATTAGTGCCGATTAATGACCGTTACTGAGCAGGAACGATTTGCAGATGCTAAAACGATGGCAAGTGTGGGGATGGGATGGCGGGGTGGGGAGAACTGTACTCGGAATGTTATTATTTGTGTGATGATGCAGCCAGTATGTGACACGCGGCAAACTCTTTTCCAACAAGAATATTTAAAGCGCTGGCGTTGACGCGTTCAAACGTCACTGTTTTGTGTAGGAATCGGACTAGAAGTTTGAGCTTCTAATAGTGCTGCGCTATAAATCTTGCATCTTCTTGATGAAGTCAGTAGAACAAAGTGCATCATTTGCTACGTTAGAGTAATAGCCACTTCAACAACGTAACGACACATATAACACCTCGCCTAAACTGCGTATAGAAACGGGTAGCACATCCTCGGAAATGGAATAGCTCCCTGTTGCACTGGGGATCCACAGTTCCTTCCGCAACTGTTTACTCCTAAATATGAGGGAGGAGGTTCTCCATTTTGTCCTTATACATAACGCTTCGCAAGCGTAAAACAAGAATTGGAACGCGATTCTGGACTGTTCCCCCTACGGTACACTGCTATGCTTTCGCTTGAAGAAACACAAAGAACAATACACTGCAACACAACACGCGAACGAGATGTGTCTTCGAGGACCCTATTCTGCTTGAAAGCGTACAAACAACAACGGAAGCCTTGCAGCACAATGCGCTAGAGCATACACTCTCGTAGTTGAAGCAGTTATTCCTCAATGGTGTAAGGCACTCAGCACACAGCATCCTGTGGAACGCATCAGAGCGGCAAGAATTTTAACATTTCGTACCGACAAAAATCCGCGATTCGAAGAACGATTACATTCTACAGGATGCACACACACATGCATACACATATAAAGGATAAAAGGATAGAAGAGAAACACATCTCATCGTACTTTCATCTGCACTACACATCTGATGTGCACACCAGAGCTCTCTCTTTTGTCCTATCCTGTGTTGCGGTGTAATATTTCACGGTACACCCTTATCCCCTTTTTTTTCTTATCCAGAGAGAACTCTCACACATACAGCGATGGGCAAAACAGTAAAACCATGCCGCCTCTGTCGATGTACGTACCACAATAAATAGTGGATGGACTTACTTATTTTCGAAATAGTCCTACACACAAAAGCAAGCCATCATTGAGCCATTATCCTTATGACTGGTAGAAAGGATGCAGTACGGCCTGCAGTGATACTGCCAGAGGATGATACACCACACCATCACTGCAGTAAGCGCGTCCAGACATGCAGAGATCCTATTCTTCAGGAAGTTCGAATACCCCAGATGAAGTAGTGTTGCTAAAAAAGGGGATTGTTACAACAGTACATTGTTTTAGGTGTTGATAATCACTCACTCAACACACTTAGCACCGTGACGTGTCCTCATTATCGTACAGGACGATAAATAGAGAAAATAATCGTCAGGTTGTGCGTTGCAATAGACATTAAAAAAAAACCCTGTGGAGAATTATTATAATATTGCTAAGCTATACTATATCAATGAAGTCAGTTAAGAGTTTCATCTTTCTACTACATATGAACATAAATTCTACAAGTTTTGCTTGTTCTACCTGTCCCTGGATATGAGAGCCACACTAAATTAAGTGAGTCATATAAAGCCTCTGCAAAACAAAAGCTGTATTTTCTTACTAACGAGAAATGCATCACCTTCCCAGGCAAGATTTGCTCATCCCTTGCGGGCCACAGAAACAAAAGAAAACGAAGCCCAGCGCAAGTAAGACACAAACGTAATCATGTTTTCTTACATGTACTCGATGCAGGGTGCGCGCATCATCAAACACTGGCTAGCGAAGCTACTGCTTAAAAGGGGGGAAAAAGTACCAACCAGCACCTTCACAATTGTGTGGCTGTGTGTGGTCCACAAAGTGTCAGTGTGCGACCGAGCATAAATTCATGCGTCATAGTACATGTACATGGGTGCGTTTCTGCGTCATAAATTTCTTCTTGCTAGAAACTGACGCAGCAAGCAAGAAAAAAAAAGCTGAAAGCGAAAAATGCTTATCCACCGAGAATCATGTTCTCTTAATCATTTGATCCGGCCATTGCAGATGCACTGAAACGGAAGGCCCTGGGGAGATCCCTCTCTCGGGCATCAAACAGGGGTTGAAGTACCACATCCAGGAGGCATAAAAATGCACCCTCTCACTTATCTAAAATCGGAACAATTTTACCGATAGGATAATTTATATAACTACCTAACTACATACAACATTTAACCCATTAACGAGTACATACACACAGTGCGTTGGTTCTGTTGGGTCTTGCACACTACGTTGCGGTAAAGTAAATATTCGCCTCACTTCGCTGCGCCGTTTCAAACATTCAAATGCGTTTCCTTAAAAGCGTACTCTGCTCCCGCATTACATCCTTTTAAGAATCTCTCGCCGTCCTCTGATTGCATCATCATCACCATTACCAGAACCACAGCATTAGAGAGTTCAGTGCACTTACGGTAGCACACAGCAAAGTCATTTGAGCAACCCTTTTTCGCTTCAAGAAACGAGGAAAAAAGCAAGAAAACCCTTTCGCAAGCAGGATGCAAATCAAGCTCCCCAGTCACACCGTACAGCATCAGAAACAAAAACTCGCTCCCTTATGCAAAAGATGACGAATATAGCGTGAAATCCTGTGAAGGACAAAAATGTCGTTGAACTTGCCGGTTTGCCGGTTAGGGAGAGAAATTATTTACGGACGAATGTTTTAATCTGGCCATACCGTTTTTTGTGTGCTGTTGTTGTGCTTCTTAACAGCCCGATTACCCATTCTTCCCCTAAACATAATTTACCTCGCATGTTTAGTGCATCGACATTCTCGCATATCCCAACGACAACGAGAAGGATGCGGTCTGCTTCTTATCTTAATCGCAAAATAAACGTTTCCATTGAAATAAAACTCTCTCTTGTGCGCACTTATCGACCGATCGATCGGCGAATACCTCTAGCAACGTTCTCATCTAACGCTATACTTAATTACACTATCACAACGCACGATAAGGTTGTGCGGACCGAAGATATGAAGAAGTAGAATGGAACGGATGATGCTAGAGAGCATAGCTGATAACAGAAAAAAAGAACGCATCCCAACACTTTTTTATTCTGCTTGAAAGCGTACAAACAACAACGGAAGCCTTGCAGCACAATGCGCTAGAGCATACACTCTCGTAGTTGAAGCAGTTATTCCTCAATGGCGTAAGGCACTCAGCACACAGCATCCTGGAAACGCATCAGAGCGGCAAGAATTTTAACATTTCGTACCGACAAAAATCCGCGATTCGAAGAACGATTACATTCTACAGGATGCACACACACACACACACATGCATACACATATAAAGGATAAAAGGATAGAAGAGAAACACATCTCATCGTACTTTCATCTGCACTACACATCTGATGTGCACACCAGAGCTCTCTCTTTTGTCCTGTCCTGTGTTGCGGTGTAATATTTCACGGTACACCCTTATCCCTTTTTTTTCCTGTCCAGAGAGAACTCTCACACATACAGCGATGGGCAAAACAGTAAAACCATGCCGCCTCTGTCGAGGTACGTACCACAAGGAATAGTGGATGGACTTACTTATTTTCGAAATAGTCCTACACATAAAAGCAAGCCATCATTGAGCCATTATCCTTATGACTGGTAGAAAGGATGCAGTACGGCCTGCAGAGATACTGCCAGAGGATGATACACCACACCATCACTGCAGTAAGCGCGTCCAGACATGCAGAGATCCTATTCTTCAGGAAGTTCGAATACCCCAGATGAAGTAGTGTTGCTAAAAAAGGGGATTGTTACAACAGTACATTGTTTTAGGTGTTGATAATCACTCACTCAACACACTTAGTACCGTGACGTGTCCTCATTATCGTACAGGACGATAAATAGAGAAAATAATCGTCAGGTTGTGCGTTGCATTAGACAATAAAAAAAAAAAAAACCTGTGGAGAATTATTATAATATTGCTAAGCTATACTATATCAATGAAGTCAGTTAAGAGTTTCATCTTTCAACTACATATGAACATAAATTCTACAAGTTTTGCTTCTTCTACCTGTCCCAGGATAGGAGAGCCACACTAAATTAAGTGAGTCATATAAAGCCTCTGGAAACAAAAGCTGTATTTTCTTACTAACGAGAAATGCATCACCTTCCCAGCCAAGATTTGCTCATCCCTTGCGGGCCACAGAAACAAAAGAAAACGAAGCCCAGCGCAAGTAAGACACAAACGTAATCATGTTTTCTTACATGTACTCGATGCAGGGTGCGCGCATCATCAAACACTGGCTAGCGAAGCTTCTGCTTAAGAGGGGGGAAAAAGTACCAACCAGCACCTTCACAATTGTGTGGCTGTGTGTGGTCCACAAAGTGTCAGTGTGCGACCGAGCATAAATTCATGCGTCATAGTACATGTACATGGGTGCGTTTCTGCGTCATAAATTTCTTCTTGCTAGAAACTGACGCAGCAAGCAAGAAAAAAAAAGCTGAAAGCGAAAAATGCTTATCCACCGAGAATCATGTTCTCTTAATCATTTGATCCGGCCATTGCAGATGCACTGAAACGGAAGGCCCTGGGGAGATCCCTCTCTCGGGCATCAAACAGGGGTTGAAGTACCACATCCAGGAGGCATAAAAATGCACCCTCTCACTGAAAGCGAAAAATGCTTATCCACCGAGAATCATGTTCTCTTAATCATTTGATCCGGCCATTGCAGATGCACTGAAACGGAAGGCCCTGGGGAGATCCCTCTCTCGGGCATCAAACAGGGGTTGAAGTACCACATCCAGGAGGCATAAAAATGCACCCTCTCACTTATCTAAAATCGGAACAATTTTACCGATAGGATAATTTATATAACTACCTAACTACATACAACATTTAACCCATTAACGAGTACATACACACAGTGCGTTGGTTCTGTTGGGTCTTGCACACTACGTTGCGGTAAAGTAAATATTCGCCTCACTTCGCTGCGCCGTTTCAAACATTCAAATGCGTTTCCTTAAAAGCGTACTCTGCTCCCGCATTACATCCTTTTAAGAATCTCTCGCTTTCCTCTGATTGCATCACCATCACCATTACCAGAACCACAGCATTAGAGAGTTCAGTGCACTTACGGTAGCACACAGCAAAGTCATTTGAGCAACCCTTTTTCGCTTCAAGAAACGAGGAAAAAAGCAAGAAAACCCTTTCGCAAGCAGGATGCAAATCAAGCTCCCCAGTCACACCGTACAGCATCAGAAACAAAAACTCGCTCCCTTATGCAAAAGATGACGAATATAGCGTGAAATCCTGTGAAGGACAAAAATGTCGTTGAACTTGCCGGTTTGCCGGTTAGGGAGAGAAATTATTTACGGACGAATGTTTTAATCTGGCCATACCGTTTTTTTTTTTTGTTGTTGTTGTGCTTCTTAACAGCCCGATTACCCATTCTTCCCCTAAACATAATTTACCTCGCATGTTTAGTGCATCGACATTCTCGCATATCCCAACGACAACGAGAAGGATGCGGTCTGCTTCTTATCTTAATCGCAAAATAAACGTTTCCATTGAAATAAAACTCTCTCTTGTGCGCACTTATCGACCGATCGATCGGCGAATACCTCTAGCAACGTTCTCATCTAACGCTATACTTAATTACACTATCACAACGCACGATAAGGTTGTGCGGACCGAAGATATGAAGAAGTAGAATGGAACGGATGATGCTAGAGAGCATAGCTGATAACAGAAAAAAAGAACGCATCCCAACACTTTTTTTCTGCAGCGAATCAACCCCGATCACTTGTTGTTCAGTGCTGCGCTATCGTAGGCAATCAAGAGCAAAATGCTTATTTTTAATTGAAGTAGAAAGAGGTGGATTCTTCTGTCGTCGGTTTAGAATCTGCTCCCCTTGGATTGCATCCTGACTATCTATCCAGGAAAACCCTCCGGGGCACGTTGTATGCTTCGGAGGTACCGGAGAGTTAATTGCAATCACTCATCAGCGTTTTATGCGTACGGCGGAGTTGAGTGTGTGTTGCTCAGAGGGCTTCTTTTCTCGATGCTATCGCAGACTATGGTATCGTGTATATGCTGCACTGCTGCTGCTCCTCATGGGTGTTTCGCCTTGTTTGCTGAGTTTGCCTGTTCAACTCCGTGCACGGGTGGGAGTGTTCGGGGGCCTAACCTAGCCCTAACCTTCTACCAACATGATCACTTTCCATTAACGCCCCAAGACTTTTCAAAGTGCCGACGCTGTTGGTTTGCCGCGCGCTATCGGACAATCGACAAATTCTGCCCTACCAGAATCCAGACAGATACCTAGCGGTCTACCTCCTACTTGCAATCAACCGTAGCCGGTGGTGTTAGTTGCAGATTACTCGTCTTTCGTTAACCCTTGTGCTTGTCTTTCGTCGGATCGCTTTTGAAAACGACGGTTGCAATTGAAGTAATGCGACGACGACAAGTGCATGCAGCATGCTGCGAGAGAGATGATCACATTAATGAGGTTGATGATGGCGTGACATGCAATCTCCAATGAAGTTGGGGCGTACTGAAGAATTCATCCCGAGATGCTGGATTTGGTCTACGCGGAAGCTACGTACTTTAGGGTTACAATCGTTTTACGAGGAAGTGTCAGATTACGAGAGTAAAGAATGTAGTGTCTTACGTTTCGCTGAGACCCGGAAGCTCAGATCTCAGGAAGTTTGAGTTGCTGAACATGGGCGGAAGTTTCAGGAGAAAAAAGAACACAAATCTGATTTGCTATACGCTCGGAATACGCAAGTGAGATAAAAATATTCACCATCAAAGACTACTTGCTGCTAATTATATACTCTCAATCTTCCAACTCAACTTCAACACACTTCCACCGAAAGAAATCTATGCTCTTCCACGAATACGCTTCAACTAATTCAGAAGTCTACCCGTGTCGCACAAATCTCAGAAAAGAACACCACCACCCTAACTCGATTACGAAAACGTAGCAAGCATGCAGGAAACTTCTTTCCAACGCCGAGACTACGACACACCTGCTCCACCATCCATGTGCATTCGGAAGGAAGTTAATGAAGTTTTGACGAAAATGATTAAAATTCAAATTAATTTTACACCTACAACACCGCAAATGCATTCTGCCATGGTTCCGCGTGTGTGTGTGTGTGTTCGTTTTCCACCTACAAAACCCATCAAACCCAGCTACCACGGTATAAGGAACCGCGAGCTAGACAGGCACCCGGGCAGTAGGCAGTGTTGACGTCTTCTAACATGGTGGTTGACTTAGTGGCACTGGGACTGTCCCTACTATGCCATGTGCTCATCGTTCCAGTTCATCCCACATACGACATACATCGTGGAACCGGTGGCGGCACATGGACATGGAGCAGGCCACCCCTGTTCGCGCACGAACATTGGCTTAACTGATGTAGAACTAATTGCTTCGCGATAGCATATCTCTTTTTCGGAACGGTAAACACATGTTCGACAAATTTGTCCTCCGTGCACGCCGGACTGGTTTGGCGGCAAATACGTGGGAAATCTATTTGTATGAGTTACTGGCGCCGTAGCTCACCAGCTTAAGATGTTAATTTCCGATTCAATTTGATTAGTGTAGATTGCTCATGATGAAACTAGTTTGGTGCTTAATTCTTCCGTCTTATGAACGTCCTTTAAAAGTAAAAATTCACTATCAAACCATACCAAAGTGTACTGTACGCTCAATGAAAACAATGTCTGTACATTAAACACGCATTATGTCTTCGCTTTGTATTCTTACAATAACGCTCTTTTCAGTCTCTATCCCCGCAAGTAAATCACCCGTTTCGATTACGATTGCATGTTACATGCATTTTTGGTCACTGCAGTGTCCATGCTATCTCAACCAAATTCAAATGTCCAGTTTGGTTTGCGCTCCAATAAAACCAACATGCACTTTTATCCGACCGTTCTCTCCCTCTGTCTCTCTGACGCTCGGATACTCTGCTTCAATTCTTCCTGTAAATTGCACGTCAAAGCAGCATGCACAGACAAAGTGACATGCCACGGGAACGTTCGGCTTGCTGTTAGCTGCCCTACAGAACAGCCAACACACAGAGCCAGCATAATTCAACCGTTGCGCCACGGTTGACGACGATGAAAACGGCTCGAAGCTTACACTCGGCACGGATGGCTTTTGATGGCCCTCCGCCGTCGGTAGGTGTGCATTTTGTGCAATTGACTGGTGCATTGTTATTCCCCTCGATTCCTTATACCTTCACGTGGCTGCGCAACCAGTAACTCGGGAAAATGGTAATCCTTTCCTTTTCCTCCCCGAAACGTTCTTCACAGTCGTGCCGCAGTTGTGCCACAGTTTTGATACGGTACGCCTAAAAGAAGAGTACCTGCAACGATAGATTGCCGGCGCTCCTGCTGCGCTGATAGGAAGTCACATTTACATAATGTCATGCATTCGGCTCCGAACACTCTGCCGCCGCCGGTGGTGCAAATGAAAAGGAGGAAACACGAGTCTCGCTAACGTTAACATTAAACTGTCCCTCGGTGAATGGATATGGAAGGTTCCCCGGTTCACGCGGCGGTTATGCTCGACCGGACCGAACAAAGAACAAACGACCGATCCATTGGGTTTCATTCTTCTTCCCCCGGTGAGGTGAGCATAGCGCACCTTGGCACATGGTCAGTCGGTTCTAGGGGTGTGTACCAGCGGTACGCGATTTCGGTCGCAACGTAAACGGTCCGAATTTAATTCAATTCACCATTTTCTCCGCGATTAAACACATCTTGCACTTCGCGACGGAAGGGTTCCGGAAGCGGAAGAACAAATTTATGTTACGCTGCGATGGAGAATAATGTATACGCGTGTCCTGCACTTTAGTGGATCGGATTTGCGACTGAACTAAATTTAAATTAAACTTGATAACCTGACATGAGTGGTTTAAATATTCCAATTTTGTTTCATGATCAATATTTTGCTTAACTTTCCCATCGATTTTGTTGAGATAAAGAAGATCTAGTTCAAATAAAAACTTGAAACACTCCTTCATTCCCAAATAACGATTGATTGCTGATGACTCCATGTTTGATGGATATAGAATTGTGAGTCTCTTCGTCGCACGAACCGTATAACTTTGGTTCACTGGAACTTACCTAAAAAGAAAGAAAGAACAAAGAGCCAATATTAGTATCATAGGTCTATTGAAGATTATATTTAAACATAACAAAATCTAGAACATCTTTGCCTACAAGAACACACAGCTCCGAAATAGGATAATGAGCAGCAGAAAACAACTGTACTGATAATGATGGAAACACTTTATCAAATTGTTTTCCAAGAACATCCCTCAAAGTACGCCTTACAATTAAGATGAAGAACCACCCACCCCCCCATCACTTGTAGCTCAAAGACCACAATCATTCTCGCAGGGAAATTTTTCCCTCATTAGGAGCACAACTGTTATGCAGAATGTAATGTATTAAAGTTTAACACTGGCCCAACCGAGCCTAACCCACCAACAGCTCAGCAAATCCACCTACAATCCGAGGAAAAGAGGGCAACAACGCGCACACACACACACACGAAGTGCACAGAGCAGTGGTCACTGCACACAATTAAGATTACGTGATGGGGTTGAGAATGGAGATTTTCCTAGAACTGGGTCACCATTAACCATCTGCACCACGGCAGCGTTCCCACACCACGTGTAAACACACACACCACACCGCACCATACCGTACCTAACTATAGCTTCAGTACAACAAGTGCAGCATAAATGTTTAAAGTGCTGAGAATAGATGATACTATCGTGAGAGTACATGCGGTACGAACGGGCCGCACATGTACTACCAATGTTCTCCGTGGTCAACCCCTTAACATTGGGGAAGATGGGGGTCACATGGAAGAAGACACGCAAAAGACACTCTCAAGCAACACTTCCAGCATGATGCCGGTATAGCGGAAACTAACCGATTCCCAGAATCCAATCAAATGATAGGCACTGTGTGCCGTGTGTCTGTGTGCTCAACTATTATGCTTGGACCCGGCTCGTTTACCGATGGATAGTGGCGACCGAGATCTAAGCCAACAGCTGCTACACATTCATTTTGCTGTAATAATTCAGCACTACCAACCGCCCTGATGTAAAGAGCTCGCTGTCACAGGAGGAGCGCTAGATATAGTGGACAATTTTCAAATGAGAGCAGGCCGAGTGAAGACAAAATGTCCACCCGGTTTTGCTGATGTCACCGAACGGTACACATCACATGGATCCAGTGGATATTTAGATTCCGCAAAAGCCTGCTAAAGGGATTACTACTCCGAAACGCTGGAACCTTCGCCACCGCAGACGGGATACTAATAATGCAAAAGACATGCCCACTACCTTCCCAGCTCTAATTTGTTCGTCTACCATCATCCACTACTCAAAACGACTACCAGGCACACGATGATGTTACAAACGCAAAAGGCTGCTGTCGTACAAATATGAATCGCCGATGTCACGCAATTTTCGGTTCAACAGTAACATTTTGTGTTCTATGTATCCGGAGATCCACCCTGGACAAAACTTATTACATGTTGCCTGCTGGCTCACAACTTTTTTCTATCCAACCATCATCTAGACCCCGAGTTCGTGGCCCTTTTGCCCGCACAAAAAACTTGCGCCGCCCATGTTCTTGGTAAGGGTTCCGTTAGCAAGAGAGAGCGTCTAGAGTTCACGTGGCAGCACGACTAGGAACCACAAACCGGACAGTGCCGCGTCACTGATACACCGATACAACAGTGGTTGCCGTTGTATCCTCCAACACACACAATAATTATTATAATTACCGCTAATCACGAATATAATAACGGCCGGTGCTGGGGACCTTTGGCGCGGTCGTCTTCGCCGTTGCCAAAGTGGGAGATTCGCTAAATCGAGACCTTAACTACAACAAAAAACTGTGTAACTATCTACACACAACATCGAACGGTGGCTTTTTTTTCTTTCTCTTGAGGATGGACAGAACCGTCGGAGGGTTAGTATGTTCGGTTGAATAAATATATGTTTTTCATATTCATGAAGTTCTGCCGCTTGCCGGTTTTATAGCAGATGTATGTATACCGCTGTAGTATGGCATGTAGTTTCAGTGATCAACGAAACTTGAAACAATTCTAAAGAAGGCATTTTATCAAAAAATAATGCTTCTTCACAGCTATTTTTTATATGTCCACACAAACCAGATCCAAAAATAACACAATCTTTAAAATAGCTCCATTGCAGCAAAACAGGAAGAGTAATTAGGCCACACCAACTCCTTGCTAGCGATATGTAAATCATAAAATACGACAGCATCTGAATAGCCGGGCATCCATTTAGATTGTCTATTTGTAGCGAAGATGCATCTCATATCTAATTGTACTGCGCCAGCAACCTAGCCAGTGTAACCGGGACTCTTCCAAACGCTAACGACAAGGAAGACTACCAGTCATCAACAACCACGCTGCTTCCATCGCACAAAACACAAACGCTGTTGTTGCGAAACCTCATGTCTAGAGAGCGTCGTGGTTGTCGGAGATCGCGCACGAAGATAAGCCCGTCGGCAGCAAAACGCATGGTGCTGGTGCTCCAGGCTCGACATCTTGACGGCGCGCGCACTTGCACTTGTCGAGATAAACGTTAAATTTATTTGATGTCAGCTCATCTCTGCGCGCACGAACGCAACATCAGTCTCATCAAGCGAGTCGTCGTCGTCGTCGTCCCCGTGGGGCATCGACTGGTGGTGATGAGAAGCAAAACCGAAACATACTACATTCGGATCGCACACTTAGTCTTGGTGGATCACTTTGACAAAGCTCGATCCTCTGTACGTGGTGTGTTCCTTGTGCAAAAGGGCTGACACACGTGAAAGATGTTAGACAGCGATTACGGTAGACTATTTGCAGACAGGGGAAGAACCTCCTGTCAAAAACGCAGAGAAGCTACCAGCCTAGTCTTCATCAGAATAAGCAAAATCATTCCCTTAATGACTCAGAAAGTCCCTTACTTAATACAACACTTTAACAGGTTCCGCCAACAATTTTCTTCTTATCATTCACACCGATACGTTAAGCAATAGTCACGGATGCGTAACCTAGTGTGATTATTAAATATTCAACTTCATTACGAACATAATGCTGCTGCTGTTGCTGCAGAGGCATGCAAATTAGCTTCAACCTAGCCACCGTGCTATTCCCGTCCATTTGGTCGAGTGAATAGAAAACGCTGCGTTAAATCACAGCTGCATATATCCGGAGCACCAGCCGGCACCACCACCACCACGGTGCCGATTATGAAAGGTTCAAGGGCGATTGCAAAACGTTGGGATGTAAGGGAAACACAACCCCTTTCCCTCATTCAGATGCACACAATAATGCATTTGCCTTATGGAGAAGATTAGCTTCTCCAAAAAGGGGTAACCAGCTGGTTCAACCCGATCCGAGCGCGTGAAATGCACCACAAAACGGAAGGCACACACAAGAGGCGCTTGCTTAGCTGGACGATGGTGTTTGGTTTATCACACAAGACTCTCCGCCGAACGACACAACCCTGGCGCGGTACATGTTGAACGCGAACGAGCGGTTAATTGAATTTTCGCCGAAGGTCCGCACATAAGCCAAACACGCATGGATCGATGATTCTGCATCAACAAAGTGCTGCCCGATATGGCGGAAGACGCACACACCACAGAGCTCTCTCAACCTCGAAGCGGTCGTCGTCTATTGAAATGCCCGACACGATGCGCGGTTATTGCTTATGCAACTCGACCCTGCACCGCTTCATCACAATAGCGCGGTTCCTTGCTGTTCTCATCTTCAACTTTACAGCTTAACAACAGCTCCTGCTTTGTTTTTGCTCTACCATGCTTAGAATGTTAAACATTCGCCAATGTGCGGCGAATCACGGCATCGAGGACTTCCCTAACACCGCCATCGATAAGCTGCCCGAGTACGGCCGGAATGGTCGTTTGGATTTGCATTGTAAGCTGTGCAGTTAATGCAGTTTTTGTCTGCATTATTTCAACCAACATCACCATATCGGTTAACAATCATCACCCGAGAGCCCTCACCGTAGTCGTAGGTCCCGCCGATATTTTATTGAATTTACAATTGGAAATTTCTGTTGCGAAGAAAACTTATGCGCACGCATATACAACCCAAACGATTAGAACGATTCCCGGATACGCATACAACTACACAATGTGTCGCCATATTTGGAGAGAATAAACGGTTGCTGCAGTTGAAGAGCATTGCGTTTTATGCATGCAGAATAATTCCAAAAAACGGATGCAGTTAGAATGCTCCTCCTGCGAGCGTGTGTCTCTGCAGCCTTGAAATTACAATATCTCCACAACAAAATCTTCCTCAGGGATAAGCCACCTTTAAAACTGTGTTTGCCCTTCAAATATATTAACTTAGGTGGAGGGTAAACTTCAAACTTTGTAAGCGTAGCTACCACCACACTCGATTATCTCACCACTCTCTGCATACGACGTTCCGACAGTTCGGTGTGCGGTGGCCTTCCTTGTTGAGGTCCAACAAGATTTATGGGAATCGTCCCAATCGACACAGACACTGAGACTGGTGGAGAGTGAACGAGTTCCGCGACCCAGCCAACAACCATCCCAGTGAGATGTTAATTGTCAATAATAATTAATTGCAACCAGAGACACGACGCGACGAAAATAAGTGTAGATCGCGCGTCCTTCTATTCTACCGCGCTTGAAGAATTCAACTCTTCAAGGGATCTTTCTGCTGAGGCGTCGGCGAGCGTTCAGATAATTCACACCGAATCCGTACACGAAATTAAAAGTGTATGAAGGCATCGCAACTGCTAGACGACTGTTCGGGGTACGATACGCACACGCTTAGACGAATCTGCGGAAACCGGCGTACTTAGTCGCGGATATTCCTGGTACTACGAACGACGGTCTCCGCTCGGCGACGACATCAGTAGTCTGGTGCTGTTGCGGTTGCATATTTTCGGATGCATCGCGGCTGCACAAAACACTCACACACACACACACACATGCTTGATTGCTAGACAGCCTTACCCTCTTTACTACCAACCCTAAGATCGCCTCTACCTCCCCAAGAAGCAAACTCGTGGCGGTGCACGCGTGGTCTAATCAAATAAACGATCGGAATGTTAATTGCTCCGCGGTGGCGGTGGTCGGTAAGATGCTTTGGTCGTGATAGTGCACCTGCCGTCGTCCTCAGCCCAAATCCGCTATCCCCTCCCTCCCTCTCATCCCCAAAATTTCATCTTCTGTATCTCTTGCACGCTCGATGTGAGGGGTTTACTTTCCCTTTAGACGTAATCCGAGGCTGACTATGACGACGTGTCGGTATGAATGTCCTCATCGCTCGTTTCGAATCGGGTGGCAATTGAACTAGATGTCAATAACATAAATTACAGCCAGTCGTAGTAGCGGCAGTGGCTAGAGCGACAGCCAAAAATGTGAAGTGCTTGTTCGGATGCAACGAGCCAGACGAAAGTGAATGAAGAACGCGACTGAAAGAAGATATTGCATATGGGGCTAAGGATGCCTGCCTAGAAGGGACAATGTTGCAAGTGTAGTTAAGTGCGCTATCTGTAGTTAAAATTACAAATTAGCTAGTCTTATTAGCTGGCTATATCCTCATCAACAACTATATCTGAAGAGATCCTCAAACTAATCAATACAAGAATTTAGACGACTGTTCTCAAACAGACTGTCGATATTACTAGCGTATATCTGAAGTATTGCACAGAACACAACAATCTCGGTGATTCATTACTAAGAATGAAACATTTACCACGCGAGTACCGAGCCGGGGTGCCATCCTCATTAGCTCAAGTGTCCCCAGACCGCATTACGCAATCGATACACGCCTTCATCATGCACACGCAGGTCAGACAACGAGCTGGTTGGTGTTGTGCTGGATCGTGGGTGATCTTGAAGTGCCACTCCTTCGCGCACACACACGGGACAGCACGCAGCGATGCAGTTACACCGCCTTTATTCTCCAGCGAAAACCGCGAGACGCAACGACTCAAGGGCCCTCAACATGGTGGTACTCCTCTCCTTCTCTCTCGTTCGGAGTTCGTTTCGAGATACCGGGAGACGGTTGACAACGATGGCTGTCACGTGGCACAGAGAGAAGAGAACGCGAGAGATACGCGAGCAGTGGTGCAGCAGCTGCTGCAACTGCGGTTGCGGTTTTCCATTTCCGTCGCTTCTGTGTTTCGCGATGCGCACGATTCGTCTCCTGACGCGGCAGATCAAAGCAAAAGTGCAACCCACCACCACTCTCTGGGTAGACCACCCAACAGACTCTTCTACTGCTGCACCCAACACCGCCAGTGCAAACAACCTCGTTCGCATTCACACCACATATACTCACCACTGTTTTTTCCCACCAAAGGCTGGTCGAGTTCGAGAAACACAATGGGTCATTTTTTTGATGACAACGACGACGACGACGACGACGAGGGGACACGATCATATTCCGCTAATTTGAATATTTGCGTGTTAGTTAGACCGCGTTTTAGCGCTCTCGTTTAGTGCGGATTTTTATTCTCATTCGCCAATGCTGTTCCGATGTCTGAACTGCACAGTTCTAGTTAGTTCTAGCACGGAAGAGATGCGACTGTGCCGCTAATTCCAGTTTATTGATTAATAAATGACAGATAGGATGAGTTTAATTATTAGCTTTCTTTCGCCGTTTATGGAAAGATCTTCTCACAACCGCCATTTTAATTAATCATAGAGTACATGGAGCACTCTCACAGTACTCGCATTAGATTGAGGATTCTTGTGACATTTTAAGCGTTCATAGTGGACACACACCGGAGCAGTTCCATAGCGTAGTGCCTCATTGTTCGATCTCCTACACCATAGATTGTTGGTTCAAATCTCATCAGAACCAGCCACTCCTAGCTAAGTGATTATTGGTGTTTCTTAGTACAAAGTATTCTTAACAACTCATTATACATGCCCAGAAATGACCTCAGTCGATCATTAAGCAAAAGAGAGTACATATTAGAGAGCAAGATTGCTGGAATGGATTATTCAAACAAAAAGCTACAAGCCGTGCGAAGCCTGGTATCTGTCATTACTCATTCTAACTGATCTAAATTCATATACAGTCGGGGTGAGCTATGTATCAACTGAAGGACAAGAGAGCCTAGCAGAGCCGTGTTCCTTTTACTTGGACCACCTTTACCTTGAACACCCGAGCGAATATCTTGAGGCAATATTTTTGTAATGCAAAATTAGCGCCACGATCGATATCTTTTTCTAGTGATTGAAGCATGCCTAATCAATATAGGCAAACCTGCTTTTGTTTCTCTTTCTACGCCCATTAACATTTAGCTAGGATTTAATTTTATGTACTCAGCTTTTAACGACAAGTTTGTCGGGGATTATTCTAATAAAGTTCCTGATTATCTGCAAATCGATCCTTAAGAATTTAACGCTTCAATAAATATCTTTTGCTCATTGTAAAGTACAAAGGAGTAGTTAATGCGCAATTGTTTAGCTTTTTCCTACTGACACGTGTTGTCACATCAGCTCACCTGTCAGTTCTGTCCGGTTAATCGCGAAAAGCGTATCGGGGGAACTGTGCTGCGATCATCATTGCTGCAGTTTTTTTTGTTTTGCTCCGTTCGCGTGTTTGGCTTTTGCAATTATTTCAACTCTGTAGCTACTTTTTATCGACTGCATGCGATCGACTGGCGCTTCTCGCCAGCGTTTGGTGGTGCTCTATCAGTTTTATATCAGCGGGTCTCGCGCAATTGTCGATTACTTCCAACTGTGCAACAACAGTGCAACCCGAACGGAACCGCTTAACACGCCAGTCAATCACACACAAAAAAACGCAACCATCCCGTAAGCCCCAATATCTAGGGAGTTGCGAAGGGCTTTACAAAAAACGCTGGAGTAGAAAATTAGCAGTATCCAAACGTCGAACACGTCAAACTGTCAACCGATCGGGTTTGGTTGAAGGTTGTACCGAGCGAAACAAAGTAACAGGAACTCACAGAGCTGAAGCATCATCAAGCTGCCGGTCGGAAAGACAAATTAAGGTCTCTTGAGGGATTGTTTTATCTTTGCTTTGTCCCTCGCAACTATTGAGCAATTCGAAATGCAATTATGTAGTACAAGTGAGTAAGTACAAATTATTGCGTTTAATAAATTAACTTCAAAATCGTTTGTTGTTTTTTTAAGTCTGCCAACAGCTGAGGAGTGAGAAGTTTTTAAATATTTTATTTCAATGCCTTGAGATATGTCTAGTAGAAACTTCCTATTTGCAAATGTATTTCGCAACACTCGGAAACAAAATGTAGGCATACAAAACACTCGCTCGCGCTCTTATCAAAACAATCAATAAAAAATAGAGACTTTAGATCCAAACAAAACGAACACCCCAAAACTACTTCGAGTGCGTTTCTTGACAGACCGGTGCGTGTTATGCTAACGGCGACACCTTCCAAAAACCCTTGTGGCACTTGAAAAGCGTTGTTTACACAAACATTGGCACGCATAAGCATTAACACTACGGCATGGCAATTAATGAACCTTACGGGGTAAATCGCCCATTTCGCACCAAACTTAACCGAACGGGATATGGTGATGATTCCCCCATTCATAAAAATCATACAATCCCCAAAAAATATTGCTTCGATCGACAACAATTCGTACGCTTCTTCGCGGGATTCTTCGCCTGTTAGTTGACAGTGTTGCCCAAAAAGGGCCAATTTTAATGCGTGTGCGGGTTACGCTTCCTTCGCCTATATTTGTTGATTCTGGGCCGCATTTGCTGCAAAACGCAAAACAATACACAAAAAACATGCTTACCATCTTTTTTCCACACACGAAAAACGGTTGCGAAACAGACATCAATTTCATTAAAGCGCTGTCGGTTGGTGTGTTTCAACCCCCTTTTTCATTGATTTATCTTTACTTTTGGGGCTGTGTGTTTTGTGTTTTTATTTACTGAAATTTTCTTGTGCTTGTTTTGTTGCTCTGGCTGCTAGTGTCTGATTTCCGCAAGCTTACATTTTGAAGCCACAAACTCTTGCGGGGTAAATCGCCCATTTCGCACCAAACTTAACCGAACGGGATATGGTGATGATTCCCCCATTCATAAAAATCATACAATCCCCAAAAAATATTGCTTCGATCGACAACAATTCGTACGCTTCTTCGCGGGATTCTTCGCCTGTTAGTTGACAGTGTTGCCCAAAAAGGGCCAATTTTAATGCGTGTGCGGGTTACGCTTCCTTCGCCTATATTTGTTGATTCTGGGCCGCATTTGCTGCAAAACGCAAAACAATACACAAAAAACATGCTTACCATCTTTTTTCCACACACGAAAAACGGTTGCGAAACAGACATCAATTTCATTAAAGCGCTGTCGGTTGGTGTGTTTCAACCCCCTTTTTCATTGATTTATCTTTACTTTTGGGGCTGTGTGTTTTGTGTTTTTATTTACTGAAATTTTCTTGTGCTTGTTTTGTTGCTCTGGCTGCTAGTGTCTGATTTCCGCAAGCTTACATTTTGAAGCCACAAACTCTTGAGGACATCACAAACACACAACTGCAGGAATAAGTCAATGTGATGATGTGACTTGGGGTTGTGCTTAATGAATCTTATGAAAAGAGTCATTCATATGAATCTTCAGTGGAGAGTCATTCAATTCATGAGTCGACTCCAAAAAGATTCATGAATCCCCAAAGATTCAAGAATACTCAAAGATTCTTGTAAAAAGTCTTCTTACGTGACCCTCTTGGATTTGGACCGGGGATCTTTGAGGATTCACGAATCTTTGGGGATTCATGAACCTTTATAATAGAGATTCAGAGTCATTCATTCAGTTCAAAGATTCATTCAGATTCATGAATCTTTATCAGATTTATCCAAGACTAGATATGACTATGAATGGTATGCAATTTGGCAGTGTCTGCCAATTTAAATTCTCGACATCAGATAAAGAGTTATCTTTGTTGGAGAAGTTTGCTGCATTTCACAATATGTGTACAACTACTGTGGAGAAACATTTTGAATTCTTCCTGATTTAGTTTTGATGACGAAAAATTTGTCAATGATTAGCATTAATTTATCCATTTTTTTACATCTGGAATGTTCAAAACTACGTTTAAATGAAATTCCAAGTTTGGCAGCATTCCTACTACAAAAAATCAGCATCTTCAAGGATCAAAACTTTTGCATATTTATGAGGATGTAGCGTGATATGGTAAGAGTTGACCAGCAAATCTGAGCCTCGGTGTGACCTTGAATAATAAAAAAATTCTGAGTAAAAGATAGCTATAAATAACTGGAAATCCGACATCTATGTGATAACAGCGGGACAAACCTCCAGCCAAATTGGTAGCGCACGAACAAACACACACACACGCACAAAGTCCACGCTAATTCATTATGTTGGTGTCAATGGGAAGGATGTTAATTTTATTCGTGAATTTAAATTAATGCCAAATCTAGAAGAATTTACAGGTGGTTGACATATCGTTCCGATTTCGCTAACGTATCACCTTTTGCCCTTGAATATCTTGGAAGGAAATAGATCTTTCTGGTTGTGATCTTCTCCCATCGAGAGACTAATTATGTTGCCTCCGAGTCGCGGCTGCGTAAGGCGACATCCAACAAGGTAAGAAAAACTGGACATTTGTACTTGCAGTCCGATGCCGGTACAAGAAGAAGCGATTAAAAAGCGTTACAGAGTACAGCAAGTGCAGTGTAGTCATATCAGATGACCGTGAAAATGCAGCTCAAAACGTTCAAAGAAACAAGAAAACGCTACCTTAACACACACGCACACCGGTCGGTGAAGGTCAATCGGACGATCAGCAAAACGGGAAAGCGAAGCGAAGAATCCCAGAAGCAGTGAAGCAAAAGAGGCGACCGTGCAACACACATGCAGTCGGAAGATATGATTGTTCCCTTCGATGCAGCTGTGTGTCGGCGCACGGAAACAAATGACATGATATCCGCATGTCTTCCGAACGGGGCGCGCGCAAGCGAGAAAGCGAACCCCGCAGAGGCACGAGACGAGACAACTGGACAAGTGGTCTAGAAAGAGCAGTGCAAGAATACTACCCAAAAGCACAAGTGCCACGACAAGCGAGGCGCAATGTTCGCTGATGTATGTCGCTTAAGCCGACAAGAGAAGAAGAGGACCGCCGGACGCAACGAAACACTACAGGAAACATGATCAAAAAGGTTTCAGGCAAAGGTAGGGGAAGCCGGTGGACCGATGGTTTCGGGGAATATATGAGAGGGAATTAAAACATCAACAGGAAACACATTCCACATGCGGGACCGGAACGCCGAAGCGGAAGAAACTGACCGAATCAAAAGTGCGTCTGTATACCCTGGAGGGAAAATGCGTTCAACGAAACGAGCATATACATCGTCGATATGGACTCCTAGAGACCGCAATTTGAAGTTAAAAAATTCTACACAAATTCTGGTGATATTTAGTTTAGCTTTTAATTTTAGAAGGGAGCAATTCAACTTCATCTATTTAAAAGTCTCCATCGCTTCTGCGTCTTGTGTCTGGTGATAAAATTGAAGTATATGCATCAGGACATAAAATCTTCAAAATTCAACTTCGCTGAAGTAATATCTCGTTTGCGAAAATATT